>VZTT01031211.1:281-17748 GCA_013400855.1 Buphagus erythrorhynchus | reverse complement strand
TATTATTATTATTATTATATTGCAAAGGAGGGGTGAATAGTACCTAATCTCCAGTGACAGCTCAGACAGCTTTCAGAGCTTGTTGTATGGTTTTATGACAGTCATTCAAACTAATATTCATTTTAATTCACTTGTGATTGAAAGGTGGTTTTTGTACTTGTGCTTTTGCCCATCTTGCTGCTTCAGACAGCTTAGTTCCAGCAACATAATCATTTTGAGCAAAATACTTTGTGATGCTTATTCCTGTTGGGGTATAAGGGTTGAGTTTATTTTTGTGAAGGCAGAGAACATTGATTTGGTTATTTTAGTTACTGAAATGGGAAACATCCTTCTCAGTATTTTGCAGTTGAAGTGTTTTGTTTTGTACTAGGTGATGCAGTGAGGCTTTGTGCTGTAGAAAAGCTGAAGTTCTGAAAAGCATTGCTGTCCCCGGGCAGAGTGCAGCACCACAAAGCAACAAGTCTTGGTCAATAAATACTTCTAGCTCAGCTGTTGCAGAGGTCACAGCAATTCTCAGAGCCTTGTTTTTGAAGAAATTAGAATCTCACATAGTTGTTCTTGTCTCAGTTTGCTTATCTCTCTGTGAGCAGACCTTCAGGGCTTAGATATATGTTTAGTTAAGTGAAGCAAACTCTTACCTTTTTCTAATCAAATTTAGTTTCATTTTTGGTGCACAGATGCTTAAACTTTCCCAGTGAGTCTTTTATATTGTCCAAGGCACATCCTTTCACGCTGCTTCAAAGGGTTTTGTGAATAGGGAGTGGATTTAGGATTTTCATAGATGCAAGCTGGTTTCAGAAGATGAAGAAAATGGGTTACAGGAGGTAACTGGGCACTTTTCTGTAATGGCTGCTCTGTACAGCACCTGCACATTGATTGTAGCCTGAAAGTTTGGTATTTATGGTGCACATTCACTGAAAGGATGACAAGTATCTATCTTCCAGTAGAATTACATCAGGTATCTTGAAATAGCTGGTAAGGGTAATAGCCTGACAGAGATAACTGACAGCAAATTCTCACTTATATTGAGAGACCCAACATGATTTTGGAATTTCGTTCATGGAAATAGTACTGTATTCTTTGGGGTGTGAGCTATGTGTAATTGGCACAAAACCAGTGATTTTCAGAGAAATTGCAGGGAACAGAGAAACAGCTGTTTCGTGGGGGTTGTTTGGGATTTTTTCTCTCTTACAAGGGGTTTTACGGGCATTCTTGGTCAAACTTTAGCCAGTAGGGGCATAGTTCTGTATCATCATGACTGCTGCTGTGATTAGAGCCCTAACTGGCTACTTTTGCTGAATCCAAGGTATTTACTGATTGTAGAGATAACTTCCTCATCCTCAGGAGTTGGACTACTGTCCTCTCACATGACAGAATCACAGAATTGTGTAGGTTGGAAAGGACCTTTAAGATCATTGAGTCCAACCATTCTCCCAGCACTGCCAATGGCACCACTGAACCATGTCCCCAAAGTGTCACATCCAAAGGTCTTTTAAATCCCTCCATGTCCCCAAATGTCACATCCACAGGTCTTTTAAATCCCTCCATGTCCCCAGGTTCCACAGTCACACGTGTTTTAAATCCCTCTGAGCACAGTGATTCTACCACTGCCTTGGGCAGCCTATTCCAGTGCTTGGCAACCCTTTTGGTGAAGAAATGGTTCCCAATGCTCACTTTAAACCCCCACTGGCACAACTTGAGGCTATTTCTTCTTGTCCTGTTGTTACTTTGGAGCAGATCCTGACCCCCCCGGCTGTCCCCTCTTATTAGGAGGTGTGCAGAGCCAGAAGGTTCCCCCTGAGCCTCCTTTTCTCCAGGCTGAGCCCCCTTCCCAGCTCCCTCACCTGCTCCCCATGGACTTGTGCTCTAGACCCCTCCCCAGCTCTGCTCCCTTCTCTGGACACGCTCCAGCCTCTCAATGTCCATCCTGAATTGAAGGGCCCAGAGCTGGACACAGCATTTGAGGTGTGGCCTGACCTCACAGTGGGACAATCCCTGCCCTGGTCCTGCTGGTCACACCAATGCTGATACAAAGAGTGATGGAGGGACAGCTCGAGATGCTGAGTGTCAGCAAGGTGGTTACAGTATCTGCATGTTTAAAAAGAAAAGGGGCTGTTGCACCCCAAGGGAGGCAGTCATGCTTAAGCAGGTTTTGGAATGAAAACCTGCTTAAGGTGAGTGAAAACCTGGGGCCTGTGGTACATCTGATTCAAATTGTAAAAAGTGATATGTTTAACAGAGCACCTCCTACAATGTTCTCGCTCGACCTGCATCTCTGTAGCACTGTACCACAGCTCCTACTGGTGTAGTTATTCCCCCAACATTCAGGAATAACAGGATTTCATAAATTATGGTGAGATAAAGTAGACAAAAATAGTACCAAGTTGCTGATTACAACGCATGTGTAGTAGTTCCAGCTTACTTTTCTGGTTATTTCTTTTGCATGATGAACTGGAATGATGTTTATATATAACATAACATACTACATTATGTTTATATATAAACATAATATATATAAATATCATTCCAAGTTTTATATATGCGTGTTATATGTATATTTTATATATGTGTTTCACCTTGGCTTTCTCATGATTTGTCTTCTTTTGTCACTGTGCTTTTCCTCTGTGTAAATGTAAAAGCATAAATCCAGCATGATTTCCTGCCTCCTTTAAAAATCTTTAAATAGCCTTTTCTTGCTGTCATGCAGCAGATCTTAGCAGAAGTCATTTGGTGCTAACACCACTCAGGGTGCTTTAACAAAGAAGTCAGTGACTGTAATAGCTTCTATTGAGCTTGGTACTATGTTGTGGCAAATACATCTCCGTTCCCTTTGCATCTGTGAGTAAAAGGTGCTTTGAGGAGGAGGAAAATGCCTGCTTTTTATAGAGCCATGCAGGGTATGCAGTCATTTTGTTGGGTTTTTTCTCCTAACCATCTTTCCTGTAGTCTGCTGTAGGGTAACTGTTTATGTAAAGTCTAGTGTTTCCTAGCACTTTATTTTCAGACTTTATGTAGATGAAATGCTTGTGGTCACTGTCACTGGTTCACCACATAAAGGATGCCTAATAGCATGGGAGCTGTGCTGTCAGTGGGAGGAGCTCACCCAGGAAACTTTTGGAAAAATCTGTCTTGTGTAAAACAAGCAAACAAAATTCTAGCAACATCTTTTATATGACTGTAACCATGTGTGGAATGTGCACTCCTTCTCTTCCCCTTGGTCTCCAATGTATATATAGCATTCAGCCACTTGCTGTGGATTCTGTGCACTCCAGCAAGCAGCACAGAGCCAGCAATCCATTTTCTGTGACTCTCTTCTGCCTGTATTCTAAGAAGGCAAGAATTGTTTCTGTGCAGTTTTTGGAGGTTGGGAAAGCTGTTTGTGTGTTCTGAGTTTTAACACAAACTAAAAAAAAATTTAAAAAGCTTTCTATTCTCACTGCCTTGCAAGGCATCCTAGAGAAATTGGTACCCTTTCCCACAAGGAATTGATGTGTGTGCCATACTGTAAATGTGATTTCAGCCCATATGATTTCTATGGCCAGGGATTGATTGCAACACATACCTGTCTGTAGCAGGTTATTGAGTAAACTCAGCAGATCTGTAACTGAGGCAGGCTCTTCCTGCTGGTAACAAGACCAAAGATTTTGCAGACCATTAATTCATCCATCTAATCAGCTGGAAATTTTAGAGGTGCTTGAAAGAATTGCCTCTTGGGCACCCTTGGAAATACCAGTTAACTTCATTATGCTTTTTATGTTGAGTCTAATTTGTGCTTTCAGATTGATCTTTTTCTCATAATGAAAATGTTAAGCAGGAGTAAAAATTCTTACTGCATCTTTGATAGGTATCATGCAAAATGGATCAAATAGTATAACTCCGTTTAAATAACATGAAATATATACAGTAATCTTAAGGAATGCATGCTCAGTTCTGCTTGGGTTGTCTGTCTTGTCCTGCTTATTTTCTCTAGAAGTGTAATTCTCAAAGGTTTAAGTCCTGCACTAATGTGCCTCACTCCTAAATAGGACTACCTGATATAATTTAAGTTTATCCTCTTGGTTGGAAAGCAGACAATTAAGGGAACAATAGAAAAGCTTATTAAAACTTCATTCAGGTTCAATGTAATGAAAAGTGGGCTTCCTGTGACAAGATGCTTCCAAAACCATGTTTTTTGATTTCTCACTGACACGGTTCCCCAGCATTGGGCTGTGTCGATTTGAAGCAGTGGCTTGGGCTGTGCTGGTGCCTCTGTTTGCATTGCTGTGGTGGTTGTGATAGACTGGAGCAATAACCTTAATCCCGGGCACCTTCTCACCCCTGAGGGAAGGGAGGAGTTCCGCAGGAATTTAGAATCTGCTTTGCATTGCATTTCCATTTCTTGGGTCGCAGGTTTTACATCAGGAAGAGCATAAATTCGGCTGCATTCCCCCCAGCTTGCCTTTGCAGGCAGTGTCAGCACTGAAGCCAGCACAGAGCAGGCTACAGGACTTTCTAAAGCTGTGAGCACCCTTGCATGTATCCACTCCCTGCTTTTCTTGGGACTGAAAGAAATTCCTTACAAAATGGCATGTGCATGCTAGTTACCATAATCCATGAAAGCTGGTTGTACATCCTGGGTTCTGCTTCAGTGAACTGGGAAGCCTGTCTGTCTAAAAACAAAATCACAGCAGCCAACAAATTGTTTGCTTGTGTAGTCAGCCTAGCCCAGGCTCTGTTTCTCTGCCCTGGTTGCAGGCTGAGATTGTGGGTAAATCACATGGCTGGGTCGGGTGGCTCTGGGGAGGCTCGCAGGGAGAAGCAGTGCTGGATGGGCCTGTTCAACACAGTTACTGCCTTAGCTTACACTTCACATTTCAGGTTGACTCATGATTTTGGAAAAGTAAGATTTTCTTGAGATTGCCCACACTCACAGGCTGATGGGACAGCCTCTCACAGTGGTTTGGGTGCAGGCATCACTTTTTATCTAATATTGCTGTAGCATCAGCAAGTGGGGTAGAGTTAAGGAGTTACTTTACCATCACCTCAGAGCAATTTAGGAGATGTGCATCTTGCATTACTGGGTCCTTCTGGAAAAGAAGACATAAGTGGCAGTGCAATAGATCTCCTTACTGCTATGAGGCTGCAGTGGGGGATCTCCTGGCCTCAGCAGTGCTGCAGAACTGCCTTAGGGCTCCGTGCAGTCAGGCCTGTTGATCAGCAGCAGGCTGGGATTGCACCGAACACTGCTGAACAGGGACTGATATGTCCTTGACTCAGGTGTTGGAAAATGCTGAACAGTTGGTGTTACAGCAGAGAATTCCATCTCTCTGCGACAGGCAGCTCAGCTTTTCCCTGATAAGGGCTTGAGAAATGATGAAGCTTTGCTCATACTGGTTTTGAGCCTTAGTCCATGTGATGCTCATTGGAAATACATGTACTTTGAGCTTTTTCTCTTTAAGCAAACCATGTAGCAGTACAAAGCTTAAAATCCAGGGTAGTGGCTCAACATCCTTGTTTCAGGTTCATCTCAGGAGGTTGGTGCCTGCTGCTGGCAAACACTGCAAGGCAGGGACACTGCTGTTTTGAACTGTGCCTTCATGTTGAGTCTGCAAGGAACTCTGTTTAGAAGGTTAGATAAGCACAATTAGGCTGCATTGCCAGCAATGATGTTCTTATTTAATGCATTAATGAGTGCAGGTGGCAGGACCTCTGAAGTGAATTAAGTGCAATGCAAACTCCTGCTGTACTAGCAGAGCCATTGTGAGCCACTGAATGCTAAGCCAGCTCATTTGAGAGATGAGGTGGGAGATGGGAATGAGCTTCCCATGCCTGAATGATAATTTTGAGCACATACATACAGCACAACATACAGCTTGTGCCAAAGAACCAAGAGCAAGAGAGTGTGTTTTAGAGCTGCATTTCTGTCAATAGCAGCATTAAGATAAGGTGGTCACAAAAACAGATTGACGTGCTTGTCACCTTGTTCTGTTACCTGCTAGGATTCAATAATGCACTGGTTAAAAGAATTCTGTTCAGCCCACACCAGCACTTACAGTGCTAGAACAACACCACCCAAATCCCTTCCTTCTATAGGCAAGATGCTGGAATCCAGCACAATTACTGTGCTCTGCTGGCCTTTCCCACGGTGAAACCTGGTTTTTATTTCCTGCTGCCTTAACCTTAGTATCAGTGAAATGATCCCTGGAAAGCTTGTATTGATTGCACATGACTGTCTAATTAAAGTGCAATAAGAAGAATTGCAGAACGCTCACTCTTACAGCGTTGTGCTCACTGTAGACACTGTAAATTAGAAAGCTTTCTGTTCAAATATGGAAAATGTCAGTGCTTATTTCCTTTTGAATTTCCAAACATCTCCTGAAGGCTGCACTTGTAGATGTGTGATTATTTATTTTTCCTAAATAACAATTGGAAAGAAGTGTTACAGAGAAGGAATGAGGCCCCACAGGCTTGCAGGGGCCCTGTTCTAAACCTGCTAGCTGTAACCCTAAAGGGAGGCACTTTTAAATGAATGTTTTTTAATCTGAAACCTGCTAGATGACCCTTTAACATCATGTGCACAAATATAAATGGGTATCAATTATACAATATATGGAGACAAGTCTTCAAATAGTGCTCTCTGGTCTTACCTGGAGGCTGTTTGCTGCTCTGCCTGGACCTCATGGCTGTTTTGCTCCCTATTGTTTGTGGTTTGATACTTTCTAGTGACTTAGATCTTCCTGAGATGTGTGCAATTAGCTAATTAAAAATAGATCCTAGTCCTTGATACATTGCAGGAATCCAAGAGTTTGTTGTTACAGGAGTGCATCTTGCTTAGTCACTAATTGAATACATGGCCTTGAGGAAATCACTGAACTTACCCAAACCTTCAGCTTGCATCTCATCTCTAGATGACCCATGATCCACTGTGAAGTATTTACAGAGCTTTATGAAAATCAATAATTCTGCCCAAAACACTGGGCAGAAAGATCAGTAGAGAATGGTGGACTTTGAATTAATTAATGATGCATCAACTGCATACAAAACCTCTTAAATACATTCAGTGTTGTGTGAAACTGACTTTTCCCTTTCTTTCCCTTCCAGATGTACTTTCCGATTCCCTAGCACGGTTATAAAGATCCAGTTCACATCTTTATACCATAAAGAGGAAGTAAAAGAGGAAGCCTCAACACATCCCCTTCGGCCACTTTACCCTCAAATATCACCTCTGAAGATCCACATCCCGGAGCCGGATCTCCGGAGCGTGGTCAGTCCCCTCCCATCCCCCACAGGCACTATCAGGTAAGATGTTAATTCTCAAAAATGTGTTCTCTGACATCAGTCTGTCTCATCTGTTTTGTTTGGTGCAAGAAATGCCCCATTAAAAATAACTAGTTAAATCTCTGATGTTTGAAACTATGGAAGACTGCTAAAAACCGTGATGGTGGTTGGCAGTAGGGCACGAGGGTTTTGTTTAAGAGCTCAGAGGGTTCAAGGGTAAACATGAGTGTTGGTTTCACACTATAGAGTTACATATAGAGTCTATCTTTGGCAGTGGAATTAGAAATATTTATTGAGAGCTACCTATATGCATGGAGAAAAGAAAGCAGGCATATACTTTCTATCTTAAGACTGCCTGTTTTATTTTTATCTCAGTAATATTCTGTTGTTGCTGGGTGGTGCTGCTGTTATCTGAAGTTTGGGACAAGAGTGGCCATTGGCACGTGGTTTCCTGGGAATGGAAGGAAATGGGGGTAGGATGCTGACGATGTACTGAGGGGCTGTAGCAATCTAAATGTACATCTGGGCAAGTATCCTGTTTTGTAAATTATCTGATCTGTGGATGTGCAGTAGAAATAAGCTGAACTGTTACGGTATGGAATATTTTCTTTTTCAGCAAAGAGTTGAGGTCACAGACTTTTAGTGAAATCTTTTAAAGTTAAATCTATTACTTAAAGTATAATACGTTTTATAAAGTAAAGGAGACTCGTGGTACAGGATGATGTATTAGAATTTTAAAACGCGTGGACATCAAAATAGCAGGAATGTGCCTGGTAATAGTAGTAGCCTTTGGGTTGTTTTCTTGTCTGTACATTTGTAAGTATAATATGCAAATCTGACAGCACTAATTCAGTGAGTAGTATTCAAATCTGCATGGCTGAGAATGAGACTTCAGTGTCACAATGAAGCCAGTTTGGGTTTGCATGATCTGGAGGCTTGTTTGGGTTTTTCCGACCGTCTTACAAAGCTGCACAGATGTGCAGTGCAGATATTCTAGAAAGAGTGGGCTGGAGGTAGCTGTGGTTTTAGTCCTCTGTTCAGGCACTGCTTTTAGTTTATATTTAACCTCCTCCTTTTAGATGAAGCTTGTTGCTGGGAGGGGAGGGGAATGGTTCCTTTGCCAACATATGGTAGTTAGTTTCCATTCAGTCATCTTGTGCAAAGCAGCACAGTGTGGTTTGTGTTACTAACAGAGGCTGTATCTTTTGACTCTGGCATATGCCTGCAACTGCTATTTGATTCCCTGAGAATGTTTCTTTTGCATAAGGAGAAAGTGGAAATAGTAGTGTTGAATTGTGCTCAGCCCCTAACGCAGTGTTTACTAAGGATGATTAATGATTGCATCCGTTTGTCTTGAGCAGACGCTAATCCAGCCAAGTCTTCAGAAAACCTCAAAAGACATCTGAGGTTTCGCTTGCCGAAGCCCTTTCCTTTCCGAGTTCCTCTTACAGAGGAGGGGCTGACACGTTTGTAAACATCCCTGCTCAGCCCCTTCAGCCTTCCCCTCTCCCCCTGCAGGGTCCTGCAGCTCTCCCCTGTGGGCCAGGCTTTGGGAAGGGAGTTGGGTGTTTCTGCCTGAGAAGGGAATGCTGCTTTGCGAGTGTGTAGCTATGCATTTTGGCCATCTGACTTCCAGGGCAGCTCTCTGACCTCTTGGTGGCTTCACAGTGCTGGGTGAGGCTGGCACAGTGTCCTCTCCTCCTTCCCAGAGGCAGAGCTGGAAGGGCTGGTGGGGCTCAGCATGAAATTCAGACCCCTCTCCCACTGCTGCCTTTTGGGAGGTGGTTGCTGGGTTCTCCTCCTCCTCCTTCCTCTCCCCCTTCTAGTATTTACTTTCCTAATTTGGTGCGTTTGCCTTGCTCCTCCCTGATTGGCCCATGGAAAATTATTGCAGTTTGGAAATCCTGGGCAGGGTGAAATTTCCTTTTTGGAAAGTGGCTCCTGGCCCCTTTTTCCTGCCTCCTCCCTGGTGTAGGGCAGGGGCTGTACCTGCACTCCCCCCACCAGATCCAGTCCTGCCCTCCTGACCCCCAACCCTGCTCTGCCTGCCTGTTTACACTGCAGGTTGCTTCCCTGCAGGTTCTCCCCTGCAAGCTTCTGGGTTTTTTTCCAGCCTATTTATTTTCCCTCTGCAAAGTGCAGTGCCTAGAGAGGGAATGAGCTTTAGTTAAACAAAACCAAACCTGCCACCCTCAGCAGCTTTGCAAAGCAAGATTCCTGCTTGTTCCTGGGGTGAAATGTGCTCACTGTTTCTCAGCTAGGTGCTTTGTCTCCAGGAGGGGCTGTGTGTGGATGTGTTTTGAATGCTGTTGTACAGCTGTAAGGGAAAATGTTGGTTGGCAGTATGCTGTGAGGGTTGCAAACAGACATGGATTATTTCTTCCTGCTTTGAGTTCAAAAATCCTTTTCAAAAAAATCAGATTTGCATGTTCCAGAAAGGAAAAGGCCACTGTGGTTGTAAGAACTCAGTAGAAGCAGCCCACCATTTTACACAACATATGAAAGGGCAGAATAGCACCAAATCGCTCCTCAGTAGGTTCAAGGCATTGAAAAGCTCTGTGAAAATCATGGGGGGTTTGGTTGAATTCAGCTCTACATTTCAGGAGGTAAAACTGAGTCACAATTTCAGGAGTTAAGGAACTGTCTGTCAGTACATGGCTTTAAGCTTCTGCACCTTGGATTTGGAGGATCCTCTTTGAGTGACAGTGGTTCCACAAAGTTTCTCACCTATGCTGCAAACACTTGCCTTTGCCTGATTTTGTGATAAATGCACAATATTTACATGTATATGACTGTGTTGCAGCCCAATCTGCAGAGTGCCTTGTGCTTGGATTATTATCAGATCTACAGAGACAAGGTGTGATTCAGGATTGGTCTCAAAGGCTTGCTGAGTTGGAGTTTAGATTTACAGTGTTTAGTTTCCTTTTTACTGTAGTCCAGTCATTGTTAATGGCCCTGTAGCAGTAACTTAACTCAGTTTACCAAATAGCATCTCTCTGCAGCCTTGCCCCTCAGAGCTGGGGTGGTTTTAATATTTATGAAAATTAAATTTTTTCTTTTGTACTTGCTTCCCTATTCTAAACAGCAATTATGTTCTCAGTGAGATGTATATATAGATACATATATATACACATACATACACTACAATACAAAAATACTAAATGTCCTACTATGGAGGTCAGTATTATTATTCATATTTTACAACTGCTACTTCTGTCTTATCTCTGCACTAGAATAACTTTGGGCTTGAATGTTTTGTCTTGTACTTGTTTGGGTTTATTCACAGAAAGAGCATGGATTCTTAGCACACAAGCACAGTCTTTATCAGTAAAAAAATTACTTTGACATGTAGGAGTAAGAGTCCTTAGGGCCCTGTGAGAACCACTGCTTGAAAAGTGCCTGGTGAGGTTCAGTGTTAACAGCTAAACTGGTACATATTTGTATGTGAACCCAAATTTGTATTTTAACTGTTAGTACTTAATGTGCCTGCCCATGTTTGGCTGTTACTAGAAGGGTTGAAAACTAGTTTACAGTGTAGTTAGTGGTATGAATAATGAAAGATCAACTTCTTTTGTTCCATAAGCTTGATTAGTAAACCAGAAGGTGTGAGCTGAATTGCTTGGTTTCATATGGTCCTTATTTCACTGAGAGAAATGAGTTCAATAACACATTGCATGCTCTGATAGCGGATTACTCAGAGGTAGCTGCAATTATCTTGACTTAGCCACCAACTTGTTTTGTGGCCTTTAACAGGTCATTTAAATTCATTGTCTGATTTTTATGCATGCATAGTGTAATTACTACTTCACAAGCGTGTGTAGTAGATAAATTATGTATTGAGCTCTTATTCCATACAGCATGACAAGAGTGTGTGTGAGCCATGTTCCAGCAGATCTGCAAATGCTGGCTCTGCTTTCATCCAGACTTGGCTGGGAAAAAAGCGGAGGGGTTTTTTATAGGCTCTAGGATAGCCGTGCACTGCTGTTTCACAACCCTTGGGATTTACTCTGCACTTGCACATTTACTCTGAAGGTGTGCAGGGGGAAGCTGAATGAAGCCTGGCTTCAGTGGATGCATTCACTCACTGGAGCAGGATGCATAAATATTCCCTGCTCCGTTTCATTCAGGCTTCGCCTCTTCCCAGAGCACTGTGAGCCATTGAACTGAAACGCCACTGAAGAGCTCCAAGGCAGGATTTTTGCAGGCTCTTTTGCATCATCTCAGTTATACATTACTTCCTGCACTCAGGCAGAATGCACAGCTCAGGCAACTCCCACAGTTGGACAGAGAGGTGATTATTTTTAATCACCCAAGTCTCCAAACCACAAGCCAAGGAGGGTGATGCATATACATCACATAAGAGAAGCAACAGTGTGTGCTGGGCTGGGGAGCTCCTACACATGTTTATTGCAGATAATGGACTGTGTGCTAGAGGAGATGTACCAAGCCATGTGCTGGAGGAAGGGTTGCAGATGTCACCAGCTACAGGAGCACTTCCTCTTCCCCAATGAGTATAAAATGTTCACTGAATCCACAGTCAGAGTGAAATCACTTCCTTTCCAGGGGAACCACTGGAGCACTGACGAGTAATAACAATTTCACCTTTCGTGGATAGCTCACTTTCTCTCACTTGTGGCTTGTTCGACAGCTTTGGTTTTCTTCAGCATTAAGCAGGCAGGGTAGCTCTCAGATTTCTCCTTTCACATCAAAATCCAGCTTGGTTTGGCAGTCTCACCACCTGTGATTGCTTCTGAAACCTGTCTGAGACATGCAACGTGCAAGGGCTTGCCTTTCTTTGAGTTATGATTTTGGGGCTAGGCTGGGGAAGGTGAGAGCAGTGGAGGATTCTCAGCTGTTCTTGCTGATTGGTGTGTCGTGGAAAGGCTTGTTTTGCAAGTCCAAGGGCTGTACTTTGACCTCATTCTTGCTTATTGCACATAAAAAGCGTCCCTGTATCTTCATGCCCCTTTTTGTGGGCTCATGAAGTGGAGTATTGAGGTAAGCAGAGGTTTGTGCTATTTCTCTAACCATAGTCCTTGTGCCCAGGGCAGCACACCTCTGGTTTGCATTCGAGGAAGAAACTGGAGAGGATTTTAAGAAATGGTGATTTTTTTTTTCTCTGTATCCAACAGGGGCTTAAAAAATGCCCAGTCAGACTGGAATCTGTGTATTGGCAGTGTTGCCAAGGCTGTAACTCTTACCCCTGCTGTGTCTCTGTACCTGCTTCACAAATGTGCACGTGGGAATTTTTCAAAGGCACTACCATGTGCATACCATACCCTAAACCAGCAATGGTTTTGTTCTTCTTGAGCAGTGCAGATTCCAAGTGAGGTGAACAATTTTTATGGGATCCCAGGTAATCTTTCCTCTTTGTCATAGAGAAGATAGGTGCTTTTTCCATATATCTGGCTTGAATTTAGCCTCCATAGCTTGATCTCTCGATTGAGTAATAGGGCAACTTTCCTGCATTCTACTACTGCCTTTCCTTCTGGGGAAGTTGGCACTGGAATTTGGGAGTGTTTTGGTTTCCAGATTGTTCACAGACTTGTAATATGACCATAAATAAATAATGTAAGCACTTGTTGCTTCATTTTTCTTTTTATTGCCCCCTAGTCCATAAAATGTGCCTAGTATTGAGAGACTGTGGAAATCTTTACATGAGAATCTCAATATGCCCAGGGAACAGATCCCTCTAGCAGTGTTCTGCCTCAGACATGGGTATCTTGGGGATCATATAAGAACATAGAAAACAGAGTAATGCTGACTTAGATTTAGTTTCCCTCCATTTTCTTGGACAGGAGACTGCCTTGGAGCAGGGACTTCCTGACTATCTGTCTTCTAAAGCCCCTGATGTCTTCTCTCCCTTTCCCCAAGAACTTGTGTTCTGGCCTTTTCCATTCACACAGACTTTATTATCAGCCCTGTCTTACAGCAGGTCACTCCACAGTGTAGCCACAGAAGCAGAAGCACTTTCTTTTGTTTTGGACATGCTGCTTTAGTTTCGTTTTGTGCTCACCATCTCTTCTGGTGCAAGAGGCCAGGAGCTAAACACTTCCTGTTGGCTTTGTTTTTATAGCTCTGTCGCTTTGCACCTCAGCTTCTGTCTTAAACAATTTTTTTCTTGTATGAAATCCATTCCATATCTCAAATCATCCTACTTATCCCTGTCAGTACCTTCTCTGGATCTGCTCTANTTTTTTTTTTTTTTTTTTTATGAGAGTAAACAAACAACGCACAGTGTCCTGATGTGAATGCACCATGCACACAGTGGTACGTCCTATTTTTGCAGGCTGATTCTTTGGTTAAACAAACTGATTGTGGACATTCCAATAGCAATGCAGCACAGTTGTACACACTCTCCAGCAGCTTGGAGTTAATTGCTGCTAGCAAGTGCTGTGAACTTAGAGGCTGGGTTCCTCTTGGCAGGAGTTGAAAGTGAATTGTGGTGTTACAAAGAACGTTCAAACCCCATGTTTAAAAGGCATCCTGCCACTTACATGGGTGAGTGCATTGCAGACATTGCCTTCAGCCCTCGTCTTTCTGGCCTTCCTGCCAAAGAAGGGTTAAGTCTGAAATGGAAAACATGCTGCAGAGGACTGGTGTGATTCAGCACGTGGTTGTAGTCTGATTCTAAAGCTGAGTTCTCAGCATGATATTTAGAGAACTGTGGCTCAGTGGCTGCCTGCAGTCACTGTTTCAAGTTGAGATGCTGAATCCTCAGTGGATATCAAAGATCTCTGGCACTTGGGGCATTAACCATGGTACCATAGCATTATGACTGTGGTTAACTGCAGCTGGGTTGCTTCCATGCTCTGTGTGTCTTCCAGTGGTATAAAACACTTGCTTCCTCTCCAAAATGCTCTCTTCCATAACAAGCAAGCTTAACTCAAATTAGTTTGGATTGCTTGTAAGCTAAGTTTGCCAGCATGGGCAGTGAGCATGGATCACAGCAGTGTGGTAGGATGTCAGAGCAGGGTGAAATTGCAGACCTAGCTGTGCTTTTCTCAGTGAAAGGTTATAGTATCAACATGGATCAAGTTATGGCCAAGAATTGATGCTTTGGTAATATCCAACAAATCATTATTACAGTCCTTGCAGTTGATTTTTGCTTTATAGCACAAACAGGTGTTTGTAGGGAAAACTCTTTGTTTCATAATATTTTTAAAGGGGGTGTGAGTGCATGCAAGCATCCCCGGCCAGCCCTGGCTTTGGGTGGTGAGGAGAATTCCAGGAACTCCAGGAAACTGATGTCACTGCATTGTATTTGCTTGTTTTCTTTTGACTGCACTAATGTTTAATTTTAACTTAACCCTCAGAGGGGTATTTTTAGTAAAACTGTGTCTTTGCTCCTTCTGTCCCATGTTGGGAGGGGAACAGATTGTGTCTCCTTGTTTTTTCCAGTAGTCAGCTCTTTCTGCCTCCCCTCTGAAGAGCTGTGATGATTGACTGAGAGCTTGAACACTCAGCAGCATGTGTTACCCTGTCTGTGCATGGAGTGCTTAAACGCTGCTGTTTGTTCTGTCCTCACATCTCTTGATTTGATCATTGATCCAGGCTGAAAGGAATCAGATCTACCTGGACAAAAGGGCTTCATTCTGATAAAAGATTAGTATCTCTTCCAAATCTTTCGTTATGGCTATCCGAAGGGGCAGCTGCTTCTTCAGGGGATGATCATGATCGTGTTCTTCAGTGAATATCTGCTGGGAGAGCCTGGCTTTTCTGCAAGTTATTAACACTTCATTTTGGAGGGGCTTTGTCAACACTCCAGAGAACCACAGCCCTGCAAGGGATGGGTTTCTCCCTTTGTTTGTTTGTTTTTTTAAGCAAGAGATCATACTTAAAATTCAGAGGCTAGAGCTGGAGAGGCAAAAACAGCTGCTTGCTCTGCTGATCTTGAATAAAGGAATAAATTCTTTTATCTATTTTTATTTATGTATTTATTAAAAAGGAAAAGAAAAAGCAAGAAATACGGCTCTGCAGAGCATGGATTTATTGGAGAACTTCTCTCTCTTCTATATCTTTGTCCTGAGTTTTGGCTTCTGTCTCTGTGGTTTGCTGTTTTTGTATTTCTGCAGACAAATAACAAAATCAGAAAACTCTGTTTCATCCTGTTCCATTTCTAGCCCATGTGTTACAATAATTGCTCGGGTGCCAAACACAAAAAGAACCGCTGTGTTTTTGGTTTGTCATTGTTTCATGTATGATAATGGCTTTCAGTTGTAATTATCTGCACATTATAAGAAGCGTGTATGTGAAAAAGCTATTGAAAAATGACAGCAGAATAAGTAAATTCACACCAGCTCCTCATGTGAATACTAAGACATCAAAAGTGTCTTCTCTGGTTCAGTATTATCTACTTCCAAAGCTTGGAGTAGCAAATTTTCATTCATTTTCCTGCACAAAGAGGTCTCTGCTCTTTGAAAGGCTGGATAAGAAATGCCTTTATCTCTGGCAAAGGGAGATCTATAAGTATGGGCTCATCAACATTTTATACCTTGCACTACCTGAAAGCTTTACCTTCTGCTGTGCTCCTGAACAGCATCACCCATTAATGCCCAGGACTATTGGTGGGCACTGAAAGGGTTACCAGGTACTGTACAAGGCTGGTATATGGGACAGGGGTGAGCTTGGGTTCCCTGTTGCAAGGGTTTGTTGTGGCTGGATATTTCTGCTGCCTTTTCTCTGTCCCCCAGCCCCCCATTCTGTAATTCACTTTTAAAAGAAAGCAGTCTGGGTTGTGCTGAGCTCAGCACTGCAGCCATTTGCAGAGACACCACAAGGAGTAGAAGCACTTCTCAGTTTACAGGCTGGACTGTGGTAGGAAATGGTCATTCCTTACACTGACAAATTGCTTCTGCACCCAAGGTATTGCCCACTGAGCAAACAAGGGTTGTCTCACTGTTTCCCCTCCATCCCTATGTGTGTGTGAGGGAAGCAATCCAGACAGTCTCCTTTTGGGGAAGGGACCATGTTCAGTGTTCTTTCATACAGCATTTGGTGCAGTGCTGTGATGAGTGTCAGCATTTGTTTGTGTCAGTTATTGGGCATTTCACCAGCAAGAGGATTGTTTATGCCAGTTTTACTGAATTCTAGTTCCAGCTGTGAGCTTCAATTTGCATCTTTTCATACAATTTGAACTGCTTGTTTTGGTATGTAAATCTTCTGTGTATTGGTTTGCTTTCTTGTTTACTGTTTCTCTGCTCCTAGAAGACATTTGTAATCCTGGGATTTGGCTGTGCATCCTGCTGTTCTGGCACTGAATCCCTCAATTCTGGACAGCATAGGACAAGGCAGAGACAGAAAAAGGGAACTTCAGCTTCCCAGACTCATCCCTCTCCTCCCATCCTTCCAGGCCAGGTTGGATGGGGCTTGGAAAAAACTGGTCCAGTGGAGGGTGTCCCTGCCCATGGCAGGGGGTTGGAACAAGGTGATCTTTAAGGTCTCTTCCAATCCAAACCATTCTTTGATTCTTCCAACCCTACAAATCAAGGACGTGAGATACGTAGACAAGCCTTTCTAATTAGCTCTCATCTTGTAGCACTCATTTCTGTGTACCTGAATGGTGTTGCAAATTATAGCCCCCTTTTATGTGTTTGTAGCATTTTATCACCTTTCACAGCCTGTGGTGCTCAGTCACCGTTCCTGTAATGCCATCTTGTGGTGGCCCTGCCACTCTGAATGTGCCTTCTCCAGCCAAAACTGATGCTGGGTTACCTCTGTGTGTAGGCAGTGAGTGCAGCTCCCCTTTGCTGGCTGCATGAGTGTGGGGTGAAAAGAGGAAACGCCTGTCTCCAGCTGTGTGGTGTCAGGGTATGGTCTTGTGAAGCTCAGATGTGGTGTTAGGGCCCTTCATGGCAGATCCTTGCTCTGGGTGCTTCAGCTCTGATGCTGTAGAACTGTCTGTTAGAAGGATTGATTAAATATGATCTGTGTTGCAAGGAGATTGGTATGTTGTTCCTTAACAAGTCATAATAACAAACTGTTCATTTACTTAAATACTCATCCCTGGTACACTGTATGTTGTTTGAAGTTCTAAGTGTTTCTCTAAACACAAAGGAGTTGTTTAATACTTTGAAACTCTGCTCTCTTGTGATTTCAGGAAGTGTGTATGGCAGGGAGTGTCAGGATTTGTAGAAATTCCAATTTTATCTCTGGTGGGTTTTTTTTCTCAATCTTTCTGGGCTTTGGATAAGTGAGGCCATTGCCTCTG
>VZTT01031202.1:0-10274 GCA_013400855.1 Buphagus erythrorhynchus | reverse complement strand
ATCCTGGGGTGGAAGAGCTATTCTGAGAGCTTTCACATAGTTCATGTAATTAGGGAAACCACTTCCTTTGATTGTAAGTGTTCAAAACAGCTGAATTTCTTCTTTCAAAGGACTCTGTGATTTGGGTCATCTCTTTTACTTGCTCTTTTATGTTCGTCAAGATGAGAGGTGACACTGTAAAGCACATTATTTAGAAAAAAAAAAGATTCCACTTTTTGTTTTAGGGATTGAACTTCGACTATTCAAACGCTTGTCATTTGGAAATCTATCTTTCTTTCCCTCCCTCTGTTTCCTTCCTTTTCTGATAAGCTCTTCAGTGGCTCAAGCGAATATAGCCCAAAACGCCAATTTAAACCTAAGGGAAAACTGAAATATGGTACATAAAGGAAAAGGGACTCTCATTTTCCTTTGTGTGGTTGTGGTTGAATATGTAATTATAAAGGAGCTCTAGCTGCAGGATCTCAGTCCCCATGTCACTTTTACTTTTTCAATGGTTCTAAACATTGACCAAGCAAAAAGGCAGAAATACAGATTTTTTAAAGACAAACAAAGCAGCTGCCCTGGTCTTTGAAGTGGGTCTGCAGGTTCTCAAAAAGGGAACTCGGGTCACAGTTTCAAGGCAATGACCATGTCACCAGAGCTAACAGCTGATGCCAATGTTGCTACAGAATCAAGTGTCACTCACCCTGAATTTCTTGAGTCAGGCACCCTGTTAGTGCTGTTACTTCACATTCATCTCACTAACAGCTGTAACACACAGTGAATATCCCGCTTCTCACAGTATAGCACACAATCATACTAGTGAAAAGGCAGGAGATTTCTTACTGCAGGTTTCAAGTTTATTAAGTAAAAACAGAACGCTTGTTGATCCTAGGAAGACTGAGCATTATTCCCAGTCAGTGAAAAATTGCAGGACTCCTTCCATAATTATAGCACTTACAGGGAATCAGTCTGCAATGGGAATAGAGTAAATCACTCGGAACACAGTGCCAGAAACCACATTACTGCCAACTTCTGCACAGGACAGATGAGACACTGGCTTGGAGAGATGACTTTACAATAAAGACTTTGGTACAAATACATAAACAACCGAGAACCCAAAAGTTACGAGCAGAAAAGCCTTTTCCTTAGTTTAGGAGATTAAAAGTACACAGTTCACAAAAATGGAAACCCACCAATCACTACTTATAAGCCTTCATGTTTGAAAGGTTTGCCTCAAATGCATCTAACATTACTAAAATTCAAGTTGTTATAAGATTAGACAAGAAGTGATTTCTGCCCTTCCCCCTCCCAATTTCACATAGGCATGCACAACACTTTCTCAGCTGTACGATTCTTCCAAGAAGAAAAGATAACTTCTTGGAAAATGTCACTCATTTACTTGAGTTGCTTGCAGCAACTAGTTGATTTTAACAAGTTTCCAGAACTACCCACTCATCTCTCCTATTCTGCCTCTGCCAGACAATAATTTGCAGAGTGCCTCAGCTTTCACTGAAAGGCTGCCACTCGCCCAGCCTGCATGCCTGTCTTTTGGTTTTCCCACCTGCCAAGAGTAACTTGGTACAAGCAACTGCATCTCATCTTCTGATGTCTACCAAGAGCTTCCTCACTTCTACAAGCTTAAGGGATTTTACAAGCCATGCTTATTTTTGATGTGGCTACTGGTAAATCAGGTGCCCAATACACAAAACACACAGCTATTTGGTCAGTCGTGTATATCATAACACAATTTTTTTTCTCCCTTGCCTCCACCATTTAGCCACAAGGAGCCTCAATTTTCAGGAGTTTTGGAGTAGAATAAATAAGCAACCAGAGGCAGAAGATAAGTGGGTAGGTATGTGGCACTGCTCCCCTTCAATGACATCCAAGGACTAGGCCCTATTTTGCCAAGGAGCTGCACAAAGGGGGCCCCTCCTGTGTGCGAGACGCCCAGTTTGCCTGTGGAGCTGACTTTCTTAAATAGAAATTATGCAGAATGCAGATTCTGTAAACATTAGTCTAATAAACAAACATGTATTTGCAAATAGGATTCTTCCCCAGCAGCTGAACTGCAACAGATGAAACATTTAAGAAGAGAAACAGGGCAGTTTGGATGCAGTTGGATCAGAAGCACAGCTCTGTGTTTGCCCTTGCTGGCCTCATCTCCCTGGTGTGTTAGTACAATTAACTGAGTATAAGAGAAAGAGTTAATGTTGAAGCTGTTCTCCGGGCTCCTCTGCAGCCTCCAGCTAACATAAACACAACTGAATGTTTCCCTATGACTGTTTATACTGTCCTCTTAAAAAGGAAACTTTCTCTATCAGCACCTTAGTAAGTGGAAATAGGTAAATACGAGTAACTTTTACANCAGCCAGTTTAAAATTAAGAACTAAAAAAAAAAAAGGAAGTAAAGTAGGGCCTATCTAGTTCTGTAGAGCATTTTATTGCCCTCTTAAAAGCACAAAATACATTATTCAAAATTCTGTTGCCATCATGTGTATGGCAGATAGTTTGGGGAACCCAGCCAGGGACTGCAGCCCTCATGCTCAGCTTTGAATACTCCTGTGGAAAATGGCCTCCAGGAGATTAATGGTCCCAGACTCAGATCACATCAACTCCAGCACAGGTCTCTGACTTCATCTGAACCATCGCACAGGCATGCAGCAACCTAGAAACGGTGTCAGATTTAAACAATACTTCCACACATCTCAAGAGCTTCTCTGGGATTATCAGAAACAATTTGTCACTCCCTACGCTGCAGTGAGTTCAAGTTATTTAATTAGCATCCCCAGGATTTGCAACACCAACAAATTTCAATATGGGTCACAGACATTTAAATTATCAGCTGTCCCTCAAAGCAGGTAAGACTCAAACATGAAATCACTTATCATCTCTCAAGTTACCACTCACCTGTCATTATGATTTTCTACTTGTAACCTTGTTTTAAGAAAATTATGTAGTTAAATAAATATCTACACAAGTCTAACTTGAACCAATCCTCAATTGCTTGAGCCTGCAACAGCCTAAAACAGCACTTTGAGAAAATAGGATTTCTTCTGTATCCATAAGATTTCCACAGGAAAAGCTTCAAAACAGCTTAAACATCCAAAAAATACCATTTTGAAGTTAATCACTTCAACAGAAGCTCAGGGTCAGAAAATGTCGTGGGAGGGCAAAGAAAAGAGCTGCCATTTGATGTCAAGGGTTGCTGGCATAAAAAAATAAGCAACACAACCTCTCCTCCAAATTAAAAGTAACAACTGAGTCCATGCAAAAAGAAGACCGAAACAGAAGAAATATATCTAAAGATAAATTAAAAATAAAATTAAAAACAAACAAACAAACAAAAACACAAAAAAGCCCAAAATAAACAAACAAACAAACAAAATAAACCACCCTAGGAAAAATATCCTTAATTGCAACTAAGTATCTACTGGAAATGTGAGCAATGTGAGCAGCCCACTGTCAAACAAAAACTGGCAATTGACATAATAATATTTAAGACAATATGCAATGGAACTAAACTAATCTTGAAAGTAAGGAATATTTAATAATATCCTAACAAGGATATTGTGGATAGCAAAGAGGATAAGAAAGTGTTTTCTAAACAATCAGAGATTTTCTCCCTATTCTAAACAACATTTAATCATAATTTATAGAAAACAACCACAAAAACTTGTTCACTTGTAGATGTTGCACCTTCTGAAAAGAGAAAAGAAAACAAACCACTGAAATTGAAGATAACTGAGATAAAAGGGTCCAGACCTCATAGAGATATTCCTAACCCAGGGATCAGGTACACAGTAATTTCCTGTGACTCAACCAAGCTAAGGAAGCTGTACCTATATTCCTAATGAACAGCACATGCAAGATAATTTCACACTTACAAAGTTTAAGGCAATTCAAAAGACAAGCAAAAGGAAGTAACAGACATATCTGGTGCATCTTAGCTTAATAATTTACCTGTTAATCAGATTTGTTTACGTAGCAACTGCTCAGCACTCGCCACAAGTCAAGAGGACATGTTCACTTGTCCCTTTACAATTTTAGCACAAAATCTAGTGGTTTACACCACTGACAGTTACTATGTCTCAACTGATTAAAAATAACTTTCAAAGCCACATACTGCCAGTGTGGGCCCTGACAAACCAGCTTCACTGAGGCTGATGTTCATATCAAATTAACCCCAAAACTGGCTTGATTTAAAAAAAAAAACGTGTATATACAAGCCAGTATAAGCAAGAATCTCAAATTAAGTTGGTCAAAAAAACCAGTAAGCCACACAACTTGTAATACAAATACTCATTATTTATATGAAGCAACTCAAGTTGTTACTCATCTAATGAAAAATTTTGTATCAAAATGTTTAAATGCACGAGTAAAAAGATCCACTACAACAAAATGTAGCAAAATACAGACAAATACTTTTCTATGTCTGGATTCCTGTGTTTCCAGGATTTTTTAGGAAGAAGAGACACAGGAATGAAGTTTCTTAAAACAGACAAAATGAAACTAAAGCCTGTTCTTCGCAAGAATAATTGTATTCTGTATCTTTCATTATACTGGTGTCTCCCAAATATGGGGTTTGGACAATATTTTGGTTGCAACACCAACACGCCATGACACAACACAGTCTTATCCAAAGCATCCACTGAGAAAATCTCATGCAGTGACTTTTTTAAATCCTGGAAATATGACATTAATTTACAAAACAAAGCCCTCCAGAAAATTACCCCTTGAATGAAAGCCAAGAATAGGGCAAACAAAGAATCAGTCAGATTCATTGCAGAAGTTTGTCCTATCCAAAATGATTTATTCTGCAAGATACAGATTACACAACAGCTGGAGCATCTGAAGCAATTCTGACAACTTCCAGTCCATAACGGATTCTAACTATCCTCTTGATACCTTTTGAGAATACCCTAGTCAGCACCAAGAGGAGTGCTCTAAGCCAATTCCTTTACCAAAATATAAGAAAAAACCTCAACAGAAAACCTTGCAAAATAACCACTCTGTAAAACAGAAACTAAGACATTTTAAGACACTCCTCTGGTATAATAAATACAGTTTGATCTTCTTTTAGCAGCTAACACCACATAGCAGTAAACTGAAAGGAGGTTGTAGCCAGGTGAGGGTCAGTCTCTTCTCCCAGCAATTAGCAATAGGGCAAGAGGACAGAGACTTAAATGGCACCAGTCAAGGTTTAAGCTGGATATCAGGAAGAAGTTTTTCACTAAGCATTGTAATGGGCTGCCCAGGGAGGTGGTAGTCACCACCCCTGGAGGTATTTCAGATGTGACAGTCAATGCCACAGTCTAGTTGACAAGGTGGTGTTAGGTCATAGGTTGGACTTGATGATTTCAAAGGTCTCATCCAACCTAACTGGTTCTGGGATTCTGTTTTTCTTTGAATGAATATGGGGCTGGATGGGTTCCCATGAGATCAGTTACTGTGAACTCTGTAAATTTCCAGTATAGGTGCAGATATCCCTGGAAAGTTCATATATTCGACTCCTACATCCTGCTTTACTTCATACAGCACACACTCTAAGCCCTCTCTCACTGTTCATCACTCTCAATACTTGCTGACTCAGACCTGAAAGAGGTAAGGGAGTAGAAGCTCCTAGAAAGAGCCAATAAGATATTAATAGAGCATCGAAATTGCCCTTCATTACAGCCAGGACCCAGTGTGGAGAGTCATTCAAGGCTGGCACCAGAGCACCCATACCAACTACAAACTAGAAAGAAAAATGACATCTATTATTTAGTGCTGTCAGGACTAAAGTATCAATTCCAGTTTGTTTTGTTTTGCTTTATTTTACTCTGTTGTTTTTCCCTTGTTACTCTTGCAAATCATTGCCAGTCCTTACTCTCATGACCCACATTAAAATTATCACATGCTCTCTTTTAGCGCTACAAACATGAATGAGGTAAGTCCAGTGACATGCATGTGATTATACTTAACTCATCCCCTTCAGAAGGTACAAGCACCGTCTATGTCTTCTGGAGAGTCCTTTCCAGAAGATCATAAAAATCAAAAAAGTGAACAAGCTGCACTATATGCCTTATGAAAATTTTTATGAAGCATTAAAATATCCCCTACAGCTTACAAAACACGTTATTACATACAAGAAACCCTGACACAATATAAAATTAACTTCCATGGTAGTCAGACTCTGGGCAATACAGCATCAAAACTAGAGAAAGCATGTATTTATTTTTGAGCTTCATAAAACTCAAATGCATTACAGACATGACTGAACAAAGCATGCATAGTTAATCCTGCCCAATTTAACTTCTTCTATCCACAAGTTAGTTCTGTTAGTTCACCAGAAATATTTAAGTATTTCCCAGTAAGATTACAATTATATTTTACTGGTTTTTTTTCCACCACTCTCCTGCAGTTTGCACAGACCACTGCCAGCATTTTGAAGGAGTCCAGGAGCGTACTGCATGAAATCAAGTTACCCAAGTACCCTGGTTGTAATGGCTGAAGCAATACTGCTGCCCATCAATAGCATGGAGACAGTTTATGGACCATGGAGTACCTTCAAAGATCTGTGGTATTAAAATTAAATTCATAATTTCAGGTGAGATTCCAACACTAATAAACCTCCTGGTGAAGTACCACACTCCACACATCAGTTGCCAACAAACTGCCACCCAAAGCACAACCCTCAAAAGCAATGACAAATAACAGGCGAACTTCAGAGATGGGCAATCAAAGGAAGTGAGTGCTCTTCAGTGAAAAGCTAACGTGGCAAGGCATAAAACAACATTTGTACCACTTCACTCCAGCAGTTATCTGCTCAAGATAATGGAGTCAAAAGAACTGCTAGCAATTTGCAGAATAAGGCCCCTGGCCCCAGTCTCTCCCATTCATTTCAGTGGGAACCAAATTACAGGTTTACCTAATAATTCATATAAATCCCTCACAAAAATACCAGATAACTTCTGGAGTAGTAGATGTGCAATTTTCTTCAATGAGTGGACACAATTATCACTTAGGGCAAAAGGACAGATCCTGCTACAGGAGGCATTTCTTCTCTGCCACATGCATCATAAACATCATGCTGACAGCCTAATTTTCTATAAAACAATTCACTAGGAATTCCTGTTTCCTACTTTAAACCTAAAACCACTATAGTGGTTGTACTAGATAGTAAAAGGCAACTTAATTTTTGTTTTTGCTGCTATTTAATAATTCAGGCCACATTCCTATGTTTTACTTAATCAGCACAATTCTTGTTCGGTTTCACACCTGGTATTCCAATCAAGGCCTTATAGCACATATATTTTTTTCCTAGATCTGTTTAGGTGTCTTTTTTCACATAAACACACATCTCTTCCCATAAAGTTGTGTTTTACTGCCTGTGTATAAAAAGTTAATGCCTTGCAGAGGTATTTCTCAGATTTCAAAGCGTTTCAAAGCAATCTGTCTGAGCAACACTATTCCAAGTATTTGTAAGTTTTTCTAAGCACATATTCTAGTATGCTATGCTGGAACAAAAATTGCTTTGTTTCACATGTTAGAACTTGTTAGCCCCTTGGCTAATATAAAAATCTTCACGATCTTTGCTGGTTGTGATTGGCTTGTTTAATAAAATGACACACAGATACAACATATTTGCAGAATGATACCATAGCTCTATTGACTTGGCTTGTTCCCTTGGACTTGGCTAGCATGAAATGCCTCTGAGCAAGTTTTTCACAACTCTCCTATGTTTTCCCTCTAATCAGTTGTTATGGACTATTGGCAGCAGTTAACAGAAATACAAGACATGCAGTCATGGAGATAAAAGGACACTTCCTTCCAAATAAACTAGAAATAGTAGAATCACAGATTATGTTAAGCTGGAAGGGACCCACAAAGATCATCAAATCCAACTCTCAGCCCCATACAGGACCATCCCCAACAGTGCCTGAGAGCACTGCCCAAATGCACAAAATAATTAGTTTTCTGGACTAAACACATCCAAGTATCCACTAAACACAGATACACAAGAGTTACAGCAAGTTATGTTTGTATTGATATCAGAAGAGTCATTAACTCCCCATGACTTTCAGTGCAGTTCAGTCACAGACATTCATTATTGTCATCACTACAGATGAAGATGCTACATATGTAAACACATGATAGCCATTAGGGTCAGAAGACCTTTCAGCCACCAAGCAGGCCTCTGGTACAGCACAGGCCACTATACTTCAGAAGAATGTTCCTGTGGTGACCTCAACAACTTGACAAAAACAATTGTCTAAAAAGACATGTCAATGAGAAGACAGATGAAAAGGATCCTCCATCTTCACTCCTTCCATTTGTAGTCTGTGCCAAGTGTTACTCATCCTCGCTCCTGATAATCTGTGCTTTTTTTTCCATTCTAATTTTCCTGGCTACAAATTCCAAGCATTAGTTCTTGCAATAACTTTTTGCACTAAATTAAACTATCCCTTCATTTTCTCCAAAAGAAAATGCAATTTTTGTATATAAGCTGTTACTTTATAATTCTCTAAGGTTGGTGACAGAAAAGTTCTGGCAAAGCTCGTCAGACTTATTTAAATCATCACCACTTGCCTCTTCGCTGACTTCCCAGAAAACTTTCAAGACAAAGTGCCCATACCAAGCTGCTCCCATAACCTGTCTTGTTTAGTTTAAGTTGCAAGTTATAACCAGTCTGAAGAAAAATAAACAAATTTGTGATGGAAGGCACTTGCTCTCCTTTTGTCAACTCATCCTGATGGATGATATTCATCACTCCCTCTCGACACCCCCACTCTCTCCAACTTTCCACTCTGTGTTTTGCAGATTCCCCTGGGCTGCCCTTACAGTTTATTTACACTCTTTTAAACACAACAGAACCACGTATGCCTAACAACAATTTTCCCAGTGCTACATACCAAGATAAAGCATGTCTGGTTGTTAAAAGTTACTTGATCCTGATTTGCATATGCAAAACAATTAACCTAATTTGCCTAACAGCACCGTGATACGAGCTCTTACTGAGTTGCAAGTCTTCACTAATCCCTAAATAAACCCTTAGATTACAATAAATTCTTTCTGGCATACGGTTTCCTTTTCCTACCATACAACCTGTGCTCCTTGCTACTCCATGCTGAACTTTGTGTTGCGCTATCTTAAAAATTGTATTTTTGTTGAACAGTCCAACTGTGTCAAGTAATACACAGGATTTTCCTTTCTCCATCCTTTCCTGTTCCATTAAGTTTTATGCCATCACAAAATGTAGTAATATGGTTTTTAAATTTACTTTCAAAAATGCTTTAAGTACATTAGAACATGTCTAGCACAGATGTAGGTGTAACCCCTTCAGAAACAAACATGTTCAATAAAGGTATTTCACTAACCCTGACTGAGATCTGACAGCCAGCTTATTTTTAAGGAGTGCATTACTTATACTGCATAGCACAAATTTTACTTTTCATGCATCTTCATATTAACAAATAGTAGAAATACAGAGAACAGCACAAACTGATATTGCACAGAATGTATAAATCTTCCACTGTGCTAGAAAAATCTTGAGATCTTTTTACAGTATTTTAGACAGCAATATGCTTAATTGTGATCAAACATGCTTATCACATCACTAAGCATGACACAATCATGGCAGCTCAGCTGCTGTAGCAGTGGATGAACTTTGGTGTCTGATTATTTACTAAGTCTATTATGCCCAGCACTGCTCTGCTGTCCTCCAGCTTGTGTCTTCCTACAACAGTCTGAGGATATTGTATACGAGTTACATATAGTCATGATGGAACAGCAGGGCAATAACTGTGCTGTCCATCACTACACTGCGGCGTGCTCACTGCTCCATCAGTGGTGCTGACCAGCAGGCAGACTGAAGCACTGTGAGGACCACATACACCATGTCTCTGCTGAAACTGTACAAAACTGAGGGGTCAAAAGGACTTAAAGGCAAATTTTAAAACATTAAAAAAAAAACCAAACCAACCTTAGCTGGTAAAGGTACACTCAGCTAATTCTGCCTTTTCCCCCAGGATTGCCAAGGACCCATCTGCCCTTCCAGGTCACAAGATGCCCCAAGGGAAGGTGACTGGCAGAACAATTAGGGTTAAAACTACCTCATTGCAAGACCAAGCTGTGACTATGTGGCTATGACTAACTAGGAGCTAGTGGAGCTCTAGATCAAAATCTTCAGCAGGCAGGGAAGAGACAACTCTAAGCCTGTAGGAAACATACGGATGTGAACTACACAGCAGACGTCAAGAGGACAAGATGGAATCAGGTAATGACAGGAACACTACCTCTTCCTATCTAGCAAC
>VZTT01031201.1:0-10299 GCA_013400855.1 Buphagus erythrorhynchus | reverse complement strand
AAAGGAAGAGAAAGAAGAAACAAAATCAGAACCTGAAAAAGCTGAGTATGTAATACTTTAGCCTCTGATCCTACAAAAAAAAAGTGTTTTGTTTCACTGAAAAAAACTCAGGTTCATTTGTACTTCTTTGCTTTTAATTTTCTGTCCATTCACATCCCAATTAGGTTGGGGTGTTTTTTTAACAATCCTCCTCATCCATGCACATTTGCAGGGAAATGCCATGCAATAAGCACCATTCTGATTCTATGAATTTATCTCTTCCCAGAAGCATCTTTTGTAATGTCCATTTAATTTCTTTTAGAATGTGCTTAATTGATTATATTTCTTTTTCTTGGCAAATCTTAAAGCTAGAAAAAGAAATTCTTGAAAACTTTTTTAAGAGCACCTTATTTCCAAAGACCTGCTATCCATCAGTGATAGAGACTGAATCTGCTTTACTCTCTCCCATTTGCTATGACATGTTTTGAGTTATTTGCATTTTGCAAAACCTTAACATTCCAGTACAATTTTAATGAATTACAGAGTACTCTCACATCTCTAAGAAGAGATTTGATCAATGATAATTTAAACCCTTTTAAGATATGTTGACATCTAATGTTAATGGCATTAGCTCAGAATAATAATAGTGGAAAGCAAAATATAGTGCTTGGTTTTAACCAGTGAAAACTGTGGATCTCCATCCCTGTATTTTATGGTTCCTGTTACATGTACATTTTTTTTGTACAGTTTCTGCAGCTGATTTATCACTGTCAAAATTCTAAGATCCCTTAGTCTCAAACTCTAATGATTACTGATCTTCTGGGATGACAAGCACTTGTCCATGAGAAAAACTCTTCTTAATCAGTGCAGTAAATTTCTAACTTGGCCACTATAACTTTGTGAGGGAGAGTCTTCCTGACTTTTGAAAGTCATTCACTGTTGACTGCTCTGCTTGACTGCATGAGTTGCAGTAATACCTGTTTTCTCTGCCAGGAGTACAGTGCCTGGCACTATTAGCTGCCCTGAATCTACTCCTTATGTGACAAACTTTCAAGTGAAAGTTTATCAAGTGTCTTCTAGGAAGAGGAGCCAGCTTTGGACGTCAGTCATTCTGTTTGTAGATAGGAACAGAGAAATAAATAATGTAATTTAGAAGTTGCCTCTCACTCTGGTTTTGTTTCAAATGGACTTCTGTGATATTTTCATCTATTATGCTGACAGTTCAAATTACCTTCTAAGACAATTCACAGTTCTTTAGATCATGTGTTTGGAGAAGGCAGCCCATGGCTTTCTCTCATGAGACAGCAGGGTGATACACACCAGATGCTGGCAAAATCTTACTTCATCTTCTCCTGGGGTAGGTACTTACGACTTCATCAGGTGGGCAGAAATGAAGAATTTAAAACTTGAGGTTTGACTTGTAGGTGCAAGAAGAGCCCAAGATTTCTGCAGCCTTTGTGGGACCTAGAATGTTTAAGTGCATGAGGTTGGAGGGGAGCACTTAAACATGTAGGCACTCATGCAGACATAGATAGAGCTGTCAGCTTACAGACATTTTGCCACCGCAAGAATCAGCTGCACAATCATGAAGAACCTCTGATAGCAAGGTTGGCAGATATTTGATTACTTACCTCTACCAGCTAGCATTTCCACTTCAGGGTGCGAAGCCAGTAAGTTCATCTGTAGCCTTAACCAGACTGTCACCTTTGCCAGCACTTTGGGCTGAAGAGGGATATTTGTCATTTGCATGAACTATGTGAGTCATGGCTACTTGAGCCTCATTAAAAGATGCAATATCCTATTTCAGGGTGTGCTTTTAATTTAGCAGTTTTATTAATTTGACATATTATTTTGCCTTCATTTGTATCCTAAGAGGAGAAGATGGAGAAAAAGAAGAGAAAACCAAGGAAGACAAAGGGAAACAGAAATTAAGACAACTGCATACGCACAGATACGGAGAACCAGAAGTTCAGGAATCAGTTTTCTGGAAGAATATCATTGCATACCAGCAGAAGCTTCTTGTAAGCTGTTCTCTAGCTTATGTGTTTAGCTGTTGGCAGAGACGTGTACCACCATATTCTAAAAATGTAAAGACAAATAGCATCTGCTGGACCTCATTTTTCTATCCACCATTGTCCATAAAAAGGACATGAAGTAGTGGTTTAATGGAATGTTAGAGAAAAGAAACACACAAAAAACTTAGTATACTAAGATATTAATTCTTAGGAAGACTATTATTGTCCCAAACCTAGACATTCAGAGATGACTGTGCATCATTGTAAAACATCCATGCATTTTTTTGGGAGTAAAATTCCTGAATTTTTACAGCAGCTAGTGAGATAGTAGTATTTCTCCTTCCTTGAGAGATAGATACTTTTGGGAAATTCCAATCTGTCTTATAAAAAGAATCAACTAAGATACAATGCTTAACCTGAAGCGAATAAGAAAAGATGTTACAGATTTTTTTTTTTTTTTGTGAAATAGCAAGTTAGTATTTGTCAAGTTTTCAAAACCTGTAGAAAATAAGACTTAATGAAAATGTAAAACTGTATCTGAGAGTCTCTCAGTAAAATATCGGGTAACATTTGCTCCATAAATCTATGTTTTTATTAGCTAGGTTATTCTATTCATATTCTCTGAGGCTAGAGTGAAATGCAAAGCAAAAAGAAATACGCTTGTACTATGTATATAGTATATGCAGTAAAAATCTTACTAAGAAATTAAATGTTTAAATTTGGCTTTTGAACTGAGATACATTTTTAGGCTAGTCACATTGCAATCATGTGAATTTAGATTAATTCTTTTCTAATAGTCTCAGTTTATATTTCACTAATAGTCATCTATGATTAGGGCAGAAAAATGGCAGAATTCCTGTTGGGGTGTTAAAGCATTCGAAATGTGTGCTGTAAAGGTTTGTGAGTTGTCAGGAAGGGAAAAGGTACATTTCTGCAGTCCTTTTAATAGTGTCAAAATGTCAGAAAAGCTTTCTATTCATGGTACTCAGGTCACACATGAATTTTTGCTGGCCTGGTAAAAATGCAGTTGATTTTGGAATAGAAAATATTTAAGATAAACTTATACGCAGGTGGTTTTTTTTTTGTAAAAGTAGCAATTTGTTATATGTGTGAATGTTGAACTAAAGGGAAGATAGACACTTCTGTATTATTACATTACTCTTACATTGTGAAGTCTCTGTGTTGTCTCCAAGTGTATTGAGAGGACAATGAAAAAGATGTAAGAGACAATTAGAAATACTTCATCCTTTGTGAATGGAGTGAAATGAAAGGTCCTTTATGCATTATTGCACATGTGGAGTAGAAGAGAACTTGTACATCACTCAGAATGTTTGTTGGTTTGGGTTTTTTTTATATTTATAATTCTATTAAAAAGTTCAATAAGGGAAAAAAAAATCTCAGCAACAACTTACTAATGATGGTTGCATCTTTATTAGGCAAAGTATATTTATGTTCTGTTCTCTTTTCAGAATTATTTTGCACGAAACTTCTACAACATGAGGATGTTGGCATTATTTGTTGCTTTTGCCATCAATTTTATCCTTCTTTTCTATAAGGTAAATTTCTCCAAATACTACTTTTCAAGTCGCACACTGGAAAACATCTGGGTTTTGTAGTCAATATGCTATGGTAAAACTGCCTAGCCTAACAGGTTAAATACTGCTTCATCCTACCACTTCAGAAATCTAAGATGGTGACAGCTGAAATGTTTGTGTGAAGTAAAAATAGGCTTCCAGTACACAAATAGCTATTGACAGGGCACTGAGCTGGGACAAAGGCAGCAGACTGAGGCGCACCCTTGCCTCAGATGCTCCATTTCCCAGTAGAGTGAACCAGCTAAGCTGAGCCTTCATAAGTAACTTAAACTAATCCATGTCAGTTGAGATGTTTTCTTGTGCCATGATGCTCTCCTGAAAGAGTATGTACAGCCAGGAGTCACATCATTTTAAGCTACCTAGAGTATCACTGATTTTGTCAAGACTTTTAGTATCATTAATGCAACTCTAGAGTCTTTGGACATAAATCATTTTCTGGCACAGAGCTGTGATGATAAAGGCTACTGTCAGGGGCTTCTTCTAAGAGGGCTGTGCCCTTTCTTGAATTTGAAGTGATAAAATTCATCATGGACCAAATTTGGTAACATGGACAGACAGAGAAAAAAAAAGGGATAAAAAAAGCACGTTATCACAGACGGGTGTAATAAGACAAAAAGGTCTTTCTGAGGTATTCTTTGTAGACATTTTTATGCAAAAAAAAAATTTCTTTAAAGTTTCTTTACAGTTATATTGTCCTTGGTATCATTTTGTTAGCTCAACAACTTAGCTTGTAGTGTTGTAAGGCTCATATCAAAGGAATGTAGCTGTAATATTAAGTGTTTTTAACAGGTCTCCACATCTGCTGTGACAGAAGAAAAGGAACTTCCTGTGGTATCTGATCGTGAAAGTACCAAGTTGAACATCCTGGAAAGCGATGATGATGAGAGGGTCATTGCAGTGCATTATGTCTTGGAAGAAAGCAGTGGCTACATGGAGCCCACACTGAGGATTTTGGCCATCCTACACACAGTCATCTCATTCTTCTGCATCATAGGATATTATTGTTTGAAAGTAAGAAAAAAATTACCTCTTTTTTTATAGGTCTAAACTTTTTTTATCTTTCTAGTGTTCCAATTTAGAACAAAATCAACCTGCTAAAGCAGGTTGGGGCACCGTGCAAAGAAATCTGTTTTTCTAGTGTAATGTACACAGAAAGTGTATGTTAGGTGATGTGTCTATTCAGGAAGCTGTAGGCCAGAGTCTGATTTGCTGTCAGTCAGACAGTTACAGCAGTAACCTGCTTCAGAAGCTGCTTGTGACTGTCAAAGATGAGGTGTGAACTCACATGAAGCAGATGACAGTTTTAGATGATGCATTACTAGTCTGTCAATTAGGTCATTTGGAAAGATTGCAGCATTTTGGACTGCTGCTGTGTATTGTGACTCTATTAAATACCTGCTGTTCATACACACAAACTCTGCTGGTAGTGTTTTGGCAAGAGCCTAAGCAACTTTTAAAGGAATATATTGGAGAAGATCTCTACTAGGGATGTGAAAGCTAAAGATGCCACTTCCATTTGCAAAATGCTAATTGTGGTTTAAGAAAACCAAATGTCATCAATCTCTGGATCTGGGAGAAGTATATCTGGCATTTACTTCCCCCATTTCTACACATTTCCAGGGCAAAAGCTGTAAGTCAAAGTGCAGGATAGCGCTAAATTAAATGGACCCTTGATATGATCCAGCTGCTCACTTGTCCTTATACCTTTTGTAAGGTCTTATATGGTCCTTAATATTTTTCTTTTCCTCTTTTAATGGCTAATAATTTGTTCTATGCTAAAAGAACCAATCTGCATTTGTAGCTCAAGGAAATGTTCATCGTATTACTACTTTTAATGCTGATTTTCATCTCTAAGTGTCCCTACAGGTCAATAGATATGAAACCATTTTTTTGTTACATTGGTTGCCATGCAGCATGAAAGCTTAGGTTTCTGGTTTTTGAGATGTTTTCTTCTCCCAACACACACTTTTTTGTTTGTTTCTACTATGAATTTTTATGCTACTTTTTTTTTTTAACATTTATTCTTTGACTAGAAGGAAGAAACATTATTATCAATTTTATCTTAATTAGCTGCCTTCTTTCCATTTCTGAAACCAAAGTATGGTCCAAATATGGTTTCAGTCTCTATTTCGGGGATCTTTAAGTCCAAAATCTTCCAAACTGCAGGCCTGTGTGTGATAGGTTTGCTTCTAAATATTGCTTAGCATGAAATCCGTTACATTTGTCTCATTTAACTGTTTGAAAATAGTGTTGGAACTCTTTTTTTATTGTATCTAATGTAATCAACATGTTGCTTGAGTAGTCTTGATTTTTATTATTACTGTTTCAGTATAGTCATGTCCACTCTTGACTACTATTACAGTCAAGGTGGGTAATGCAAGGTGGGTACATTTTGGGGATCTGTGAAATAGTTCCAGGAAAGGGTAGAGTTTACTTTTTTTTGGTAACAGATTTCTTAGAGAAATCCTCTTAACTTGGATCNGTCTTTTCAAACCAAGACAACTATTTACATCTGCCTTCTTGAAATGTACTTTTGAACTCATCCAGCTGATGAAAGAGAGTTGTAGGTAAAGCCTGGCTAGGTGTCTCAGCTGCTGACAATTCTTTTTGTGTTGCTTAGTCTTTGCTTTTTGCAGCAAAACACTGTTTCCCACTGTGAAACCTCAAAAATTCTTTAACAAATAACAAGAGCCTCTAACATCTCTGGTTATCAAAATGAAATCCAAAAATGTCATCCCAAAATAATATTTGGAACTAGAATTTCTAAGGCTTAAAAAAATATTTTAGCTCTCTTTCACTTGACTACCTCTAATCCTTTCATAGTACTGAAAAACTGAAAAAACTGAAAAACTGTTTTTATTTGAAGGATCCCTCTTCAGGTTTTTTGACCATCTTTTTACAACTGTTTAGTACACTGTAGTTAAATGATTCAGAATTACCTGATCCTAGTGTATCAATACACTTTCTGTGTTCTGAGGTATTGTTAAGCCTTTTGATTTTTTCAAGTACTATTTTTGCTTTCTTCAGTTTTGATACTTATTTCTTCATAACAATCAGCTTTTCTTAAAGTTTGCAGACATATCAGTGCATTTTACATTATTCCTGTATTTTCTTTCAATTGCAGGTTCCACTGGTTATTTTTAAGAGAGAAAAGGAAGTGGCAAGGAAATTGGAATTCGATGGGCTATATATAACTGAGCAACCATCAGAAGATGATATTAAGGGACAGTGGGATAGACTTGTAATCAACACACAGTGAGTTTTTACTTACTCTGTCTCATTATAGCCCTGCAAGTAATTAATTGTTCCTCTCTTTCCACAATTGCATACTTATCATCCATCTTGTCTGAAATAAACAATTATTAGGGATATATTTCTAGAAAGGATATACAAAATTTTCAGGCACCTGCAAGGCTAATTTTTACTATCATTTTCACTATTACTGTTTAATCTTATGCATTCCCAAATTTTTGCCTAAAAATTATTTCTCTTCATAAAAGAAAAAAGAAACAGGATGGGCTTGTTTTGGCAAGGACAATGATGATGGTTGTGCATTGCTGTCAATTCAAGAGTGAGCTGTGCTTTGCATCACATATTTAAATTTCTGTTTCTCTGCCTGGTGGGACTGTGTGTGGGACATAGCTGCTCTAGAATCCTGTCTGCAGGCTTTGGCTCTGCTGTGCTTCTCACATTTATATGGTAGGCTGAACACCATTTGGCAACTCTCACTCCAGAGGGTTCACAAGTGGCTAACTGGTGATAGCCACCACATAGAGACTCTTAGAAACAGAATCAGTATATTTTTGTTTAAAATGTAATCTTGTTTATCTGTGTTGTTCAGGTCTTTTCCAAATAACTACTGGGACAAGTTTGTGAAAAGAAAGGTAAGGCTTATTTTTAAAAAGATTTATGAGGTTAAAATAAAATTCTAATGCATATTTCTGTTCATGTTTGGAGGAATGTGGACAACTACACTTCTTTGAAATATAACTTGGATTCAGTGTAAATTTTAATATTTACAATTTTAAAATACTCAGAATTTCTTACCACATTCCTGCAACTATTTTTAATATATTTCAAATTTTTCTACATACAGATTTTGTATAAAAGCAGGAATTCAAATACATTCATGAAATTACATTAAGGATTTTGTGTGTGCATGTATATATAATGCAAATTACGTAAAATATCTTGTCTGTATTTATGTATTCTCCTCCATACATGAAGAACAGTGTCCCTCAAACAATAGAAGGTTAAAAAGTAATTAATAGGAAGACAGGACAGATTGAGATATTGAGGCACAGGACATAATCAGGCAACTATAACTACCTAAAAGGTATATACATGCACTGGCCTTTTTTGTCCCTTACCTCTCTATTTTCCCATAGTTTTTCTTCCCCAAGTCATCTAAATCCATCCCGTTCTCCATCTTTGCTTTCTCTCTGTACCATCCAATAACATGCCATTTATGGGATGCATAGTGTATGCATCCCTTGGCAGTAATCCTCTTAGTCTGACAGGTGATCTGGGGAGTTTTTACCAGTGACTCATTTTGATGGTTTCAGATTTGGGTCTGAGGCTTTCCTGGGACCACCCTGAGAGGGACCAGGCAGAGCATCCATTCACTGTGAATCTACAGTTTGGGTTGCTCCCTGCCACTGTGCCCCTGTAGTCCTCTAGGCTTGAGGAAATGGGCCTTTGATGGCCCTGGGACTAGCTGTACAAGGTATTCTTCGTACTCTCCCCCAAGCATTGTGTCCCTGGGCTCCTTTGTGGGTGTGCAGGTGAGCTTTTATTGCATAAGCTAATGGTCTCTCAAAAATAGTCCTGTCTAAGCAGGGACTGCAGAAGCTCATTTCTTACAAACGCTATTTTAAATGTTTTCTCAGCTTGCTCTTAAGAAATAAATCTAATGTTTGTACAATAGCTTAGAGGAAAAATAATTTTTTTAGTGTGTTTGGTCAAAATTGAAAAAGAGGTTGGGCATGTCATTGGATCAGATTTACCCCCTTCGCACTTTAATGTCAGTCTTGTATCATGCCTTTGGAAACATGTCTTTTTTAGTACTCTTAGCTCTTCTGCTTTGTAACAGCCGTAGGTCAACCTGACCAAAAAGATTCCTTTGAATTGTGCATTCATTTTGCTGTGGAAAATGTGGGTTTTTTTCATATTTTAGGTTGTTGTATACAGGTTTCTACCTGTCTGTCTAAGCAAATGGGAAGCAGTAGCTCTCACAGGGCTTGAGAAAGAAAATAAAATTCTACATTGCTTCGGTCAAGGAAGAGTCAAATCAAAAGGAAAAGAGTATGTTGTGTGGAAGATTTAGTACCTCAGCTTTGGCTGAGGAACTGTGCTGTATGATTTAAATGCCTTCCAATACTCTATTTTGCAATGAATGTCTTCTTTTATATGTATTTGTATTTTAATCCCTAGTCTACAAAATAATCCATATCATGAAGCACTGTTTTCAGGCTTGTTTCAAAAAAGGCTTCTCTAAAAATCTGCAAAAATATCAATAAATATTTAAAACATTTCCTATTAGAAGACTGGCAAAATACCTCCTCACCTACAGGAGTCACTGAGTTATGATCTTTTTACAGAAAAGTTTTTATTTCTTTGACTATTGTTTTTAAAATGAAAAGAGACAGATAATATTTAGGAAGGAGCTGTGTGTTGAGTCAAAATGAAAGCAATTAAATGTTTATTTCCAGCAAAATTACTTATGAAACATGTTAAATTTTGTAAGAAAGAGATAGGGTCTAGTTTGAATTCACTGAAAATAATATTTTGCTGTAACTCTGTGTTCAAGAATTTGTGATCACAATGTCATCCATAGTCATGAAGCACTGTTTTCAGGCTCCATGTATATTAAACCTCTTGTCTTCAGATCCAGGCCAAATAGCTGCTGATCTACCCCACTGATGAATATTTTTGAATATTCCTTCTAACTCTAGGTCATGGATAAATATGGTGAGTTCTATGGCCGTGACAGGATCAGTGAATTACTAGGAATGGACAAAGCTGCTCTCGATTTCAGTGATGCTCGAGAAAAGAAGAAACCAAAGAAGGATAGCTCCTTTTCTGCTGTGTAAGCATTTGCCTACAGTTTGTGATTGGGGTTTTTTGTTTGTTTCTTTTTCTTTTATTATTTTGTTGGGGTTTTTTGAAAGTTAAAATCAAGTGTTCAAGCTTTGTCATTTAGACAAAACATCTGTTGCTCATTTCTGTATATTTGCATAAGAAATCAATTCTTACGTTGAATGATACAGTAGATTTATTTAATTATAGACAATGTATATGCAGGATTCCTCTTTTTATGTATGAAGATTTAGTTTAGTGCACAGCTGCTTGAACACATCACATTCCCACTCTTTTGATAGTGTCATTACAGCCAGGCTGGAATCTCCTTTTCAAGTTCTCAGGTCAGCTCTGCTGGAAAGAATGGGCAAAAATGGCAATGTGTGTTCTGGTTATAAAAAAATGATGGAATAAATTTAAGTGCTAGTGTCCAGTAAAATCTGGGAATCAAATGATTAATTGATTAATCTTCACATCCTTTTGTAATTTGTTTTTCCTAAACTATGCATTTGTTTATCATTTAAGAGACCGAAATAAAGAAAAGCCCCCCTAGTCATTCAGAGTATTAAATTCTCTTTTGTAGGACAGGGGAATCCTCAGCTTTTATAAAGCACTGCAAAAAGAAAAAAAAA
>VZTT01031200.1:0-36554 GCA_013400855.1 Buphagus erythrorhynchus | reverse complement strand
TCAAGGTGGTGTCTGTCCTTCTACCATGCCCTTCCTCCACTCAAAGGAAAGAAATATCCCATATCCTTTTTACACCTTTATGCTCAGCCCCTGCACTCAAAGTGATCTACATCAGAACAAGTGTTCACTTTTCAGGTGGCCCTGAAGTTTGATACTTACAGTTCCCCTTACAGATCTGCAAATTAATTCCGTATTTAACTCCTTAAAGAGGTGTGCAAAGACAGTGTGGGCACACCAGCTTTGCACAGCTTTTTAATTTATCAGGTTGTAGAAAAGCTGTTGATTTTACTTGATTTTATGACTGTACTACCGATCCAACAGGACACCAATAAAGGTTTTATTTTGCAGCAAGAAGTGCCAGCCCTAGAGCAGGCCACATTCTCAAGCTATGTCAAGATGCTTCTGGTTTTGTTTGCAGTCTGGTATCTTGGGTATTCTCTCTCAAGGAATACAGCCTATCAACCTGGGGATGCTCTTCAATGAACTACTGCTGGTGTTTGGGTTTTTGTTTGATAATTTTGACAGAAAATAACAACACAGGTGAGACCGTGTTGAAGCAGAGAGAATTCTGTATATATTCTGAGAATTCTATATCCTCAGAGCTCTGCAAGACTAAGCTCTGAGGATATAGAAAATATCTGCCTAAAGGCAGCCTTGTGGCCAGGATTATTGATGAGCTCAGACACATAACACCACTGTGACACTGGAAAGGGTTTGTCTGGTTTAACTTCCTTCCCAACCAATTTAGACCCAAATAATTTAGGCATGAATTATCAAGAAATCTGAGCACTCCTTCCTAAGAAAGTGGAGGAATCTGACACCAGAAAGATTGCAAACATTGACAGTTGCACAGGATCAGACTGATGACCTGCTCAGCCCAGGATCTTTTCAAAGTGACCAGCCTCACATTCATGCTGCAACACAGGAAACAGTTTACCTGAAGTGCTGAGAATAATCAAGAACAGATTGCTCCTTCTTCACGCAAGTCTTTATTCCCATTTCCAGAGGATGGACTTGGAATGTTGCCAAGTACAGAAGAAGCAAAATCACTTGTATACCCAAGCCAAAAAATAAGCAGCATGAAGGGGAATTCTCTTCCTAACCTCTATAGTAAGGAGTTGCCTTTACACCTCCAAAAGGGCTCTGAATGTCCCTATGTTGGGTAAATGTACACATTCAATGTAAAACTAGATACTATTATTTGTCCACAAAGATATCTTAATATTTTAGAAAATGCAGTGGCCTCTTGCTCTCAGTAGTTCCTAGAAGCCATAGGGTCTATCAAATAAAAGGATTTCTACTCTTTTTCTTTTAAACTGATTGAATTCAAATGCTTTGGCTGGGACTGTGTCCTTAGGCACATAAAAAGAAAAAAGCCTGCGATTTAATTTCTCTCCGCTGTTTGTTCATTTGTACAAGTGTCTCCAAATCATCTCCTCTTCAAATTTGACCAGTCTTTCTGTTTACTGAAGGACTTTCTTTGTCTGAAACAATTGTCATTGCCTTTCTAAAGACCTCATTTCCTTACTCCCATTCAGGACTCAACCAGAGACAAGGATAAACAGCACAATGTACGCCTGGCCAGGCAATGACAGCCTGATTTGCCACCTCCTCATTCTGATCTGCAGGCTCCCCAGCAATGTTTGCTTGTTCTAACAGATATCTTTAATGGCTTGTTACAAAGGCAGTTGAGGCAGTTCCTGGATATCTGATGGGTGGGCTGGTCTAGACACACCAGTGAAGCATCACATGGAACACAAAGTCTGTGCCATGGCTGGACACAACTAATGGAGCAGCAACAGGAATGGAATACGAAACTGCCAAGTGCCCCAGGAGCTACAATGCATTACAGCCCACAAAAAATCATCAGAATCTAAACTCCTGGTGAGGAATCTGTAACAGCCTTTCCACAGCGTTTAATTGAAGCAATAAAAAGGACAAACAAACAGGAGCTGTGAAGGCTGAGGTGTGCCTTTCTGCCCACGCACTCACAGAGGGGCTGAAAATCACTGGGACATCCTTCAAGCTGATGAGCTCATCTGTTGCACCGATAGGGATCACCAATAAATACTGGTATGGTTTCATTGGAATTCAGTGCTCATTTATAGATGCAGTCATTGGCATTCCCAGCACGGCACTGTGATTAACCCTTTCACTGGAGCTGTAATCCCAATTAATGCAAACTGGCTGGACACATGCAGCAGGTAGATAATAAGCTCCACTATAGTAACAGCACACCTTGGCCAGAAAAACCAAGCACATCTTTCATCTTCATTTAGCTTTGAAGGGGTTACATTACAGGAGTTCCTACTGTATCCCTCACTTAAAATTAAATGCCACCAGCAGTGCTACTGAATTATGTTTTTAAAGTTTACAGCTGAACTACAGAAGCTTGTAAAGTGCCAAGGGACTTCTCCGGTTTAATTATATAGACCCTGTTCCATAAACTGCTTGAATAGAATAAATACAAATAGCATCCATGCTTTGTGACCTCTCTGGGTTAATGAAATGCATACAAACACCCACAGTCTGCTATGGCTTAGAAATTCCACAGCATAAACACACAACCCTGCTGGAAGCTGTAGTCAGGATTCAAGCCTTCATACATATATGAGAACCAGCTGCCTGGACTCAGCAAGGAAATAATTTGTTGTTTATATTCTACTACTATTCAAAGCTGCAGTCGGTGGGAATTGTCTGCAATTTACTGAACAGGGAGAAAGAGTCTGAAATTTTCTTGTTCATGTTGTAATTAGCAAATCTGCTCCTCTTGTCCGGAGAGATGGTGAGGTAAGAGAGGCTGAGGAATTCCCAGAATCAATAAATGACCCACCTTTGAGTCTAAGAAATGTGAGATCTTCTCTACCACATGACACTCACCTCCTTCCTTGGGAATAAACACTTGAGTGAAGAAGAAAAAGCAAGAAGAATGTGTAGAGAGAGAAATCTGTACTTTAGTATCCCCTCTCCTGCATATAAATTATTTATATTGCCATTTCACCAAGGAGAATTTTCTTCTACCAGCAACAAGGTCCTGAGCTGCCAGCCAGTTCTGGCTCATGTGGCCAGCATACCATTTTATCACATTTTCTTAACTTTCTCCAAGCATGCCATCTTTTCTGTGGTGCAGAAAAAACTGCAACTTCTACTGTCCAGCACGGCATCCCACAGACATCTCCAGGAGTCTGCTGAAGTTTCATTCATTAAACATTGAACACTACAGGTGTGAGCACAGGTCTCTGGAGGTGTTAGAGCAGCACTACACCATCTCAAAACAGAACTGTTTTCAGGATTAAATGGCAGCACCTTAAAACCAACAGAATTATTCTCTTCCCTGGGCACTGAGCTTGCTCTGGTTGCTGCCATGTGCCTCAGGTCATCCAGAACTCTCCTAAGGCCAATCAGTGTGACTGTTTTGGGGATATTTTCCTATTTTTACTAAAGATCTTAGGTGCTGTCTTATACACACCCTCACCTGCTTTATTTGTTGGTTTGGTTTTTTTTCCTGAGGCACTGAAGTTGCAGAACAGGAAAATGTTTGTCCTTTTATGTAGAAAAACAATCTGGCAACCATCCACATGTAGCACACAGCTGTAGGTCTGCAGAAACAGAACTTTTCCACTTCCTGCTACAGAGTTCCCTCCTGTACTGAACACCTCCAAACCCCTTCATAAACGAGATTTGCCTTAGGGAGGATCAGTGGGAGGCAGATATGATTTTAAGTGCTGTTGTGTTTGCCACACAGAAGAACAAAGTTCTCCCACTGACCTGTAAACTTGGGCTGTTGGCACTTGAACCAATCTAAAGACAGGACTTAACATCTTGGTGACTTCTAATGTCACACCTCAGCTCTCTAATGCACCAGCCCAAGTTTGCCAGCTAGAAGGCAACATAGCAGAATAAACAGCCCCTCTATCAAGCCACAGCCTCACAGCCCACCCAGCCAGCCCAGAAGACAGACTGTTATTGCTACTCATCTGTGCTGTTCACGGAAATGGCACTTCACACACACCAGGATGAGCTGCTGCTCAAAAGGGATTCCAATTTACATAAAGACAAGATGATGACATGCAGACAAGCTGGAGGATGGTAAAAAAACATAGGGACATATATCTCATAGTGGAGTAATGATGAGCCTTGATGGTTACATAAGGTTTTATTACTGCGGCATATAACTGATAATATAAAAAGGTGAAGTGCCAAGCCAGATGCCTGAGGTATTATGCATAGATAGTCTCCTCTCTTTACTCCAGACTTTGATATGTAAGTGGGAGACCAGATGTCAAACCTACTTTTTAACAGAAGAAAGGATCTTTACTTCCCTCACGAGGAACACTGCCATGTAGCAGGGGGCAGTGATTTTCCAGTCTAATCACTGAGAAAGAACAAATACACCCTGGCACGTTGAAAACCATGAACCCAAAGAAGCAGGTGCAGCCAGGGGTGCACAGACCTACCTTGAAAAGCAGGCAGTCCCCTTGGTGCTCAGCATAGATGGAGCTGAGCCTGTACTGGTTCTCGGTGGTGATGTCGATCTGGTACCCCGTGAGTGTGTAGCACACCTTGCGGAACTCCTGGATCTTGGTCTGGAAAACTTCTTTCAGGCGCTGGTTTTTCAGTTCTGCACTTTCCACTTGCTTCTTCAGCTCTGGGTAAGGGAAGAAAATGGGTACTGTCTTATATGTCACCAGCACAGAGCCCTTGTGCTGTACTCACAGTGCTAGCCAAACAGAGTGAATTGAAAAGGTTAATTAAAAAGTGAGTTAAGCAGGCAGAGTAAAGAAACAAGCAAGCTGGATGCCTCTCCTCCTGGCCCCAGCAGTCCAAAAGATAGTAAAAAGGGGAGTAAGGAAAACAGACATGTCTTGGTGGGATGGATTTTTCTTTTGCTCAGCCAGTCTTTTAACAACACAGTACAAAAATTCAAAGCTCTAGCATCCATTTCCCCACATGCACATGTCTTGTTTTCTACAGGGAACCCAAGAGAAGGGTGTTCCTCTACACAAAGCAAGAGTGGAAAAACAGTCTGAAATACACCTCAGTATGGCTGCATCAGGAGGAAGCTGCCTACAAGGGAAACCTCCTCCAGTGGAGGAGATTTGAGGTAAGTGCTTTGATCTCAAATTGACACACTGCTTAGGAATCCCTCAAGGTTTGGGAAGGGGCTTTTATTGTGATAAAAAGCCTGGAAAGCACCTCTGCCTCTTTGCATTTGCTACCTTAACTGGACTAGTCCCTATCAGAGAGGTCCTGGGAGACTCCCTGCTACTCACCCTGTGTTTTATTGCTACAAAGGGAGCTGCCAGTACTGTGAATCCTTCAAGAGGATACACAACAATTACCATGAATCTTTCACCCAAGGTGCCTTCTGAGTAATTAAACCTCGATTTATCATCCCATTAATTACAGAGATTGGCTTTACTTTAATATACACTAGAGATGTCTTCCAAGTCAGCCTGTTTTATCAACACTGCAGTCCAGGGTTAGGAAAAATCCTGACTCTTTCTAACAGCAAACAAATAGACTCCCTCAGTCGAATACCTCTTTGTCATTCTGAGGTTTAAGGCTTTGTGCTGTGATCAGAGACATAATTGCAGCATTTGTAGCCCATATGTCTTTAGTTTAGCTAGTTCAGGTCCAGCAGCAGGACAGCTGGAACTTCAGAGCAAGGTGACTGCTGGAATATGAGGAATGTTTTTGGCCGGGTTTATAGAGCCCATACTAAAACATTATCACTTCCCAAGTGAGCTGGAAATTTTTTTGCTTGAGTACTTGCTGGGAAGTGTTTCCATTGGCCTCCCAGGCACAGTGCAGGGAGGATGTAGGATGGAAACTGCAAGGCCATGGACTTGCCAGTGACATTCACCTCTGAGCAGCTGCACAGGCACACCAGCATAATGCCAGTCACCTCTCATCTCCTGTCCTGCTTTGGTTAGGCACTGTGGGTGGAAGGACAATTCCATGTGTTAAGTTAAAGTGCCTTAAATGCCACTGAGGATGCCCCTGCTCAGAAGTACTTTGGCCTTAATCCAACTCAGTTTAATCCCCAGGCAAGGACAGGAACTCTTTAATGGTTAAAGAGAACTCCATGTCTCTTTACTTCTGAGTGAGAGCATCCACACAGGGAGAGTTAACACTGGCCAGCTCCTCACCTTCAGCTTTTCCAGCTCCACCTTGCTGAGCAGCTTCTGGTGGTGATGTACAAGCAATGATTGCCTTTAATCCGGGCATCCCCCAGCTGCATCTTGCTTTATGAAAAGGAGCAAACCAGTTGTGGGGAGCTGGTTCATTAAAATCCTGCTATCCAGGGAACCCCCCAGTTGTAGGGGGATGTAAAGTAAGTAGAGAACATCCAAAGCACCCTTAATGGCCCAAAGGGTTGAGTCTTACACACAGTCTGTTCTCAAGAGCTCAAAAAGGCTCTTTTCTGACCACCCACCTTCCTACTCGCAGCAACTCATCAAAGTGTGATTAACTCAACCCTTGTCTGGATTATTACAACCCTTTCCCCATCATCTCAGCTGGGACTATCTTTGATTAATCAAGTAATCAGCCTCTGAAATTGAGAGGTTAATGGGTGACTCTGACCTGGATATTCTCAGTTTTCATTTAGCTGTGCGACTGTTAAGGACAAAACCCTATATATGAAAGTAAAAATTCAGTGACCACACTGCAGTGGTAAATAACATTTCGTCACTGTCAGAGACAGCCCTGCCTTTAATATATTGCCCATGTCCAACAGCAGTATTTTTTTCCCTAATAAATGCAGCCTAGCCTTGGAAAAGTAAATCTGCCTCTTCCTACTGCATCTCAGAGGTTGCCTTTCCCAACTTTTACAACCTTGGAGGTGTATGGCACCCTAATTCATTAACTCCTTGAAGAGCTTTCGTTATTCATGAAGAGTTAGTGCCTTTGCCACTGTTTTGTTTGTCAGAGCTGGTCCTGCCAGGGGCCACCACGAGCATCCTCACCCCCACCCAGCAGCACTGGCCCAGTTAAACAACCCTCTGACTCTGCAAGAGCAACTGAGTGATGGCAACTGCTTCCCTCCACTACCCTCAGGGTGAGAAAGGAAAAACTTTGACTACAATCAGTCTTTTATCCAAGAAATCTGGGGCTTTCCAGTGTAACTGAAGTCCCAGGGAGCCTTCAGCCCTGACTGCGTGCCCTTGCCACCTCCCTGCTGCTCCTTCTGGCCCTCTTTCCAGAGCCTGCAGCACTGCTGGTGTCCTGGCTGGAGGAATTCATCTGCATGAAAAACCTATCTGCTCGTTAGAGATGCCTTGTGTCAGCCACTGGCACAAGGTGCTGAACCCAGGAGCTGCTCATGGATATGCAGCTGAATGTGCCAGCTCCAGCCAGGGGTGGGATAAAGCCTTGGCTTCCCTCCCCTGACTCCATCAGCAACTGCCCAACAGGGTTTCTTTAGTTTAGGGACAGAGCAGGATAAAACCCAAGCAGGCACAGGGACACAGCAGGAATGCCCGGGTTTGCAGCTGCCATTGAAGGTCCATTGAACCCTGGCTGTCACACAGACATTGCTCTTCCTTCACGCCCAATTGAGCCGCAGTCCTCAGCAGCTCAGCTGCAGCCCAGCTGGTGCCTCCCTCCTGCAGTGTTTATCCCCTGGGAACAATTCAACCCGGGGCTGCTCCTGCTTTAACTCAGGACAGCACTCAGCACTGCTCCCCTGCTTCCCACTGAGGGATCTGCTGGCACAACCAAGCAAGCACACCACGAGCAGGATCCACGGGAGAGCAACTTCAGAGGAAGGTAAACTGGGGCTTGGAGAAGTCAAATGGGATCCCACTGCTGAAACAAAGACATTCAAATGTCCTAGAGTATCTTTCATACCTTTCCACCACACTTCTGCAGGAAAGAAGCATCCTGCAGGTTCTGTGTGATACCAGCCAGCCCCAGGCCAATGTCTCAGACACCTTGGGGTGTCTAAAATGGCAAGGAATGTTTCATTTTAGGGTACCTATGGAGCCCCTCTGCACCATGGGTCTGTCCAAGTACAGACCTGGCACCACAGATTCCCTGCACCCAGGCAGCAGGACAGCAGCATATGCACAAACCTGGGGACAGTAATTAATCTTTCTAATATGTCCCCCATCAAGTGAAGATGTTAAGCTAAAAGGCAGCTCATTGTTTGCTCTGCTCTGAATTCAAAGCTGTGAAAACGCTAATTCTTAAGCCTCACCTAATACCACTAATTCCTGCCAAATTTCTAGCACAGTCAGGAAAAATTGATTTAAAAGTCATCACTTGCACTGAGTGCAACTCAGCTGTTCCAGAGCAGTGTTTAAGGCACAGAGGCCATGGAACAGAGGGAGATCCTTTTGGGATGGGTCAGGTGCAGCAGCAGAGCAGGGCTCCAGTGACAGCACTGATGTGCTCACCCCTTTTATCTGCCACCTACAGAAAACTGAACATCTTCATCCATTCAGATCTTTCCCAATGTTTGGAGAATTAGTTTTAATTGCATCTTTAAAAGACAGTATTTGAAAATTAGAATCTGTGTATTTAGGGAACCTGTGTGAGTTCCTGTATTTGACCTTGTTCCACTTGCACAACACAGGTGAGAGAAGTTGCAGAGGCCATGGATGGACAAAGTGACACCACAAACACCCTTCATCCCAAAGAAGGGATGCCAAAGCATTTCCAAGTTTATGAGAAAATAAGCATGACCTCTGAGCAGCTGCACCTTGGTTGGAGGTAATGACTGGCCTGAAAAAAAAAAAAAGGAGAAGAGAGAGAACAGGAAAATATATAGAAATACTGTCCCATCTCCTTTGTATTCAGGCTAAGAGTATGTACAAAAAGTTGCCTGTCCTGAAGAGTTTGATGTGGAAAAAATATCCTCACTGAAAAAAAAAAATCATTAATCTGTTAGAAAATTAATATTGCCAAATGATTAATTCCTCCTAATGATACTGCTTCTTGAAACACCTTGTATTTTCACACACTTACATTGACTTTAATGAATAATTCAAACTATTTTGGATAAATAAATAAAATATGAGTTGGGCTTTTTTTGGTCTCATATTGGAAATGTCACTGCTTTTTATTCCATTGCTTTGACACTCCTTACATCTGAAACTGTTCAGAGCAGCCTGGAAATACCACAGCTTTGGCTCTTGCTCCAAGTTCAGCCAGGTCAATCAATAACAATAGCAGTCTCTACACCAAAGAAAACCAAATTCATGCTTAGCCTTTTCCCCAAGGAAAGAGGAGGAAACAATGTGACTCTGAGCATGCCAAAAGTGGCATGAAATTAAATGTATCACTAGTCTTTTCCAGGAAAATACAAATTTGTTCTGCCCATCCTCAAAGATGCCACAAGCCATGTAGCTGCATTAATCCAGCTGCAATCCCAGCTAATAGACATCTCTCTCAGAAAGGCCTGCAGTCCTTTCTAACTCTCCATTAAAGGTTACTTTCCCTCAGTGACACGTTTGGGGGTCACTCACTCCAACACACACAGGATAAAGCATTTACACATCAGTTCCTGTCCCTGCTGACCCTGCCAGGGTGCCTCAAGACAGATGCCACCCAACAGTGCTATGGAGAATGCTGCATTTTCACCAACCCTGCTTCCCTTAAACAAGAGATTTGTTAAATTTTGTCTCCAGCTTACAGAAGAGATGCCAGCATCACCTTGTTCACACAAGGTCCATAATGGGAAGAGGAAACACTGTCTTCTGAGTTCCAAGCAGCAAGGCACAATTACCTTTATTCTCCCCCTCATTCTCTCCTCTATTACAGGAGCTGCTGCCATGCAGTGGCATTCCTTAATCACCCCCTACACCCCCAAACTGATACTGAATTACTCCATCCATTGCAGATCTGTCCTTCCCAAGGGTCTTGTCCTTCTGCACCTGGGATCCTTCCAGTCATTCCCCTGCTCAAACCCTGAGCTGAAATTTTCTTTGCCAGCCTCAGTTTATGAGGAGCAGCATCTGAAAAGAGATCTGTGATATTCTGTGAAGGGCACAACATAAAAATAAATTGTATCGTGTTAAATAAAGGCTAATAGGAGAAGAGCTGAACATTTTCTGATGTAGGCAAGTTTATGACCATTGCTTTTGAGAAATAAAATTCGCTTTGCTAGATTTTATAGGCATGTTTTATGCCCTGGGGGAGTGGGACCATGCAGCCCCACACCACCCCTACTCGACCTTACAGTCTGGCAGCCTCACACTGCTCTCTGCAAAACTTGAAATTTGTGACATTACAGCCATGAATTATAACTTTTCTTGAAGGTAAAAACAGTTTTATATTCAACAGACTGCACAGGCTGTTCAATTTGAAACCTAAGTGGTATTTATTTGATCAGTCAACATTGGTTTATTTTTAAACCGTGTATGTACCATATGGTTCAATGCACCTCCCAGCCCCCTCCTCCAGCCACCAGCTTGCCCTTCCAGCAGCTCTGGGGAGAGTTTTCAAAGGCAGCACAGCACAAGTAAAGGTCTCCACCACCATGACCAGCTGCAGCTCTTGCACTGCCCGAGAACTCTCCACTAAAAAAAAAAATTCCCAGATGTTTCTCTTTACTGAAGATGGTTGGCTGAAGGCCCCATTTCAGACAACCCATGTACTTTTACAAAGGTACCCTTTCTTGGAAAGCAATCCATAATTAATTATCCTCTGATAACTTGCAGAAAGTAGCAGAGGACACTGGAAGGGTAAGGTGAGAGCAGCAGGACACTGAGGACCAAAGAGAGGAAGCTGTGGAAAAGCATGAACTCTCTCTTGCAGTGCCTACACACACATAGAACATGGGTCAGGATCAAGTAAAGCATGATTTTCTTTTCTTTCTTTTGCTAAGACTGAGATTACAACACCAAATTGCAAAACTCACAAGCACACCTGAAAGTGGCCAATGAACCACCATGGAGCAGAAGGCTCTCTCAGGGCATCCCAGTCTGGGCACTGCTTGGAGCTTCCTGTCCTTCTCCTTGTTGGCAGAGCTGCTTTGGAGTGGAGGGCAGGCAGAAAACAAGTGGGCTTTTGGAAGCTCAGCTCAGTTCCTCAGCCACTCCTGCAGCTATTCTCAGTGGAGGCAGCACAGAGTTGTGTGAAGAAACCCTGGGTACCACTAAAATCTGTGGCTGTAATGATGTGAGCAGCCTGCTTGCAGCAATACAGAACTCAGTGGGGAGGGCAACACACATCCCAGATATAGGAGGAATTAACCTCAGGAGAACTATTTATTGCCCAAGATGGACTTCATCAATTAGCAAGATATGGCACAAACAGTTTGGAAATTAGGGTGGTCACACTGGTCATAAATTGTGGCCCAAGCAGGAAGACATCTCCCTCCACATCCCAAACAATGATTAAAGTCTGCCAGCCACATTTCCCTTCCATATGGCAATTACAGCCCAACAGCACTTCTCAGAACAAAGTGATGTCAGCCAGAGCTGCAGCAAGTCATTAACTTTGGATGCAAAAAATAGCCTCACCTTAAAAACACAAATATACTGTGTCACTTCAGTTTACAGGAAAGTACCTAACTTCTGCTTCTAGAACTAGCCAGCAAATCTCAGACATAAGTCTTCCAGCCTGTATGTTTTCCAGGTAATCTATTTTGGAGTGCAAAAAAAAAAGTCAGTGGGACTTTTCATGGGCTGTAGTTCACGGAAGTCAGGTAGCAAAAACCAGGGGCATAACTTGTATCACTTGTCAGATGGAGGAGAATCACTTCTGCACTAAGCTGCTCCCAAGAAAAAAAGTGCTTTGAAACCACTCAAGTGTCTAATGAAAAGATTAATCCTAAGAACTATGTAATTAACATATATAATATGCATTGTTAATTAGACAGGGTGGTCTGCAGAAGCATCTAACAGATTAATTTATCCCCCATCACCTCCCCTGCACTCTGCCCATTATTTTGCTTCCATTGGCACATTACTACTATCAGTACTACCCCAAAACACTGGATGCATTTAAACCTCTGAAACAGCACCCAACATCTGCTATTAAACCAAATGAGAAAAACAGCTCCAGAAATAGCTATTTGTTCTCTCTCACAGTGAAGACTTTTTGCAGGAGTTTTAGTAATTCACAGCACAGGGTGGACAATATTCAATCATGCATTAGAGTGCTTCACAGTTTATTAGCTGATGATGCTCATCCAAGCTGTGAACGGGAGATTTCCACCGCTGGCAAGAGATGATTTCAAGCCTTCCCAGGAGCAAAGCCATTCTGCTCTTACTCATGGAACTTTTTATTGTCAAATTCAGATGCTGAGACTCATGGAAATGCTATTTTGACTCAGTGGTAGTGTCCAGTATTATGTTACTTACAGTTTCTTGTCTCTCTGCTCCCTGCACCGCAAAAAATTGTGTACTCACAACACAAAGAGTTTGTAGCTTTGCAGGCAGACAATCAAAATACAGAACTAACAAATGCCTCATGAGGCTGCTCCCATGTCTAAAGTCGCTGTCAGATAACCCTGTGGTGTAAGACAGACACTGAGATGGGCAGGGCATCGTGCAGGTACCCTTTAGTTCTGATGTGGGATGCACAGACCAAACTCAATCCTGCAGACTCCCTGACTCTTTGGGAGTGTGGCTGTCAACAAGCCCTTCTGCCCATGTAATGACATCCTCACAGTCATTATAACCCCATTCCCATCCCCAGAACTCCCTTTTTTGTGACACTGTACCCTGCTCGAGGTGGGGTGGCTCAGAAAGGTCAGCCAATGGCCCCACGGGCACTGAGCACAGCCTGCAGGGCACAGCCAGGAAAATGCACAGGCTTCAGCCAGCTGGGAGGAGAACACAATGGCACTGCAGAGAAAGGCAAGGCTCTGCAGCAGCCACCTTACTTGTGTTTTTAATGGCAGAAGACTGTGGAGTTTGTTTTAGGGCTTTTGTTCCAAAGGAAATTAAGCTCTAAAAAGCCTCCACTCCTTTTTTCCTCCCTGTTTATCCCCTTAATAGTGTTTTGAAGTGTTGGCTCTGCAAATGTATTGCTCTTGGCCTGAAAGCTCTCTGGATGCCAACTAGTCAAACGTTTCCCAAACCCTTCTCCCTGCTCTTTGTGCTCCTGCAGCAGGACCCAAAGGCACTCTGCTCAAGAATCACATCAGATGTTTCCTCTGAGCACTCTTCTGAGTGCCCCAGACCTCCTCTCACGGGATAGCAGGTTCTGCCCTGTTTTTATTGGCATATTTTTCACGTTCTACTTCATTGTCTGGTGTCCACTTTATGAAAACAATCCTTTAAAGATGCTCATGCTGGAGCAGAACAGAGCGCTGGTTCAGCGTGGAGCAGCAGCAGAGCAAGAGGGGAAAAAGGACCTTCAAACAACAGAACTGCAGGATTGTGACACAGATGTAAAGACAAGCAAACTTATTTCCCTGGAGCATGAAAGATGTTTGGAAACAGAGCCATCTCCTGGATAACCAGGCTTTCAATCATATTATTCCAGCCTCTGGAACTTTTATTTCTATTGCAGGAGTCTGAAATGTTACTATGGATAAGGAAGGGTTATTTCCCTTAACCTTGTGCTGGTACTCTTGGCCAAGAGGTAAAGGTTTGATGTCTCCAAGCAATGTCCACAAACTATGCCAAGGCTGGAGGACACCAAAATCATCTCTGGGCAGGGAGACAGGAAAGGTAACATCTGTCTCAGCCCAAATGCCAAGTCCCCTCTTTTGATCCTGAATTATTCATCACATGCTAACTTCCAAGCCAGTTTCGTTTTCAATTTTTAAATATTTAATAATTGGGTATTAAATATTCATGCAATTTTATTAGAAATTTGGGAAGATGGGCACTAAGGCTCTAATTGTAAAGTTCATCATTGGGACCGACTGCCTACTCAGAGAGACCTTCTGGCTACCTAGAAAGAGAGAAAGAAGAACAGAAAAGCTAAAACAAGTATTTATGGACCTCTCTGACTCTAGATCACAAGAGAACCCTATGCCTATGCCTATCTATACCATTTGTTTTCAAAAATACATCACCTCTTTACGAAAAAGCTGAGAAACCTACACCAGGAACATGCTAGTCAGCTGCAGTCTAAAGAGTTTTTAAGAATTTAATTTCAGTGCCACAGAGAAAGATGCCCACCTCAGACAGCTGCAGTGGATCTGGCTGGTAAATGGAGCCTCTGACTATAAGAAAAATATACAGTAAGTCTTGGTTGGGATTTGGGACAGATGCAGGGACAGTTCAGCTCCATACAGCCCTAGAAGGACACAGATTCCTCCCTTTTTCTGATGTCTGCTCAGAGGGGACATCAGGAGGCATGGTCTCTCCTGAGCTGGTCTAATAACTTGGATTCATTAATTTTCCATGGCTGTTCCTCTCGATGTTCTCCTGCAGATCATGTTTTCCTCCTTTTTAGTAGATGACATGTCTTTAACCCTGATTCCTGCTGAGAGCAATCCCATGTTCCTGTCCCTCTGTATTATAAGCACACATTCCCCACTGGGATGGAAATTGTATGTTTTACACAAAAGATGACACAAAAGGCCTGGAATTATATGCAAATGAATGGATCCATTCCTCACTTCTTACCATCAAAAGTCTGACTTTCCAACAACTGCATGGGGCAATTTCTGCACCAGCTTTCAAACAAAGGGCATCTCTGTGTTATTAACATCTCACTGTGGCTAGCAGTTTGTCACCTTTCACAACAATTATCTGAAAAGACACCAGCAATTATTCCCAAGGAGATTATTAGGTGGCTATGTCCCAGCAAAGCAGCTGGAAGCTCAAGAGACGTTATATTCACCAGGAAAACTACTTTCTCAAGTCAAGAGAACATGGAACAGATTAAAAAATGAACTAACTGGAAACAAACACAAAACTAGAGGTAAAGTCATGCTTGTTCCCTTCAGTTTTGTTCATCTCTACACCAACATTAGGAGCACATCTTCAAAAGAAAACTAAAAGCTCTTGATTATGACATGAGAGAACAGGACATTAACTCTGGAGACTTATTCTGGGAAGAAATTTGGTGTTTTATAATAAAAGACTCAGAAGAATGACTCCAGCACCAGTTTCAGTTATCCAGCTGATTTCTAGGACGTGTATATTTGGGTTTTCCAAGAATTTTAAACACCAAGGACTGGACAAATGCAAGACAGCCAAGTGTTCTCTTCCTGAGATTGTTGTATAACTCCTGGTTATATCTTATTATACAACCCAAGAACCAGCATTTGCTTGGCTAATGTTCATGAATGAACTGGGGCAAAGAGCAGAAGTCCTGTGGAATTCCAAGAAAGCTCATGGCTCTTGAGAGAAATGAGTAAGCAAGGTCCCTGCCTGTGCAAGAAAGACCAAGAGATTCAGTCACACAAACTCCTTCAGGGAAATCAGAATTGGAGAAGGTTCTACTGGGTGTTCACTGAGGACAGGCCATTTCCAGTTACACAGAATCACAGAATAGTTGGGATTGTGATGGACCTTAAAGATCATCTTGTTCCACACAGGGAGGCCACTCACTGGATCAGGTTGCTCAGAGGCCCATCCAACCTGGCCTAGGGGAATTAGGGGGAATTAAATCCCATTAAGTGATGCTCCAGCAGCTGCTAATTCCACATTCTGACCAAAAAACACACCCAAGAAACCAGGGATGGAACCCTGGGATCGTAACCTTGAGATGTCATATATTCAAAAACCCAAAAAAACAAACCACCACCAACAAAAAAAGCAAGTCTGACCTCTGAGATAAAAGTGGAAATCTCTTACCCAGTGAAATACTTTTGCTAGTGCTGAACCACCTCATTACCTTCAGCTCTGTGAAAAATACCTCTTGTTACATTGATGGAAATTCTTCTAAACACCAACACTCATGATTAGAGATCTGTTTGGAGCCAGAGAAGCACAGGAAAATCTGAGCAAGTCTCCTGTTTGATGGTGGGAAAGAAGAACACACTATTGCTGCACTTTTGGGTGCATACTGTCGACAACTCTAAGCTCAGACTTTTCATAGAACCTATAAACATATTAAAAAAATCATGAGCTCTGCTTGTTTCAAGCCCAAGCAACATCCATAGAGCACATAATGGTCCAAAATGGAGCACTTTAGTGTGTTTGTTTCTTCACTGATGTTTTTAAAAGTTTCTCTGCATCATCTAGGAGATATTGTCCAGAGTCAGACTTCATGTTGCTGCAAGACATTCACACAGAACATTCCACAAGCCCACAGGCAATATGTAGAATAATACAGCTGAGGACAGAGTAGATCCATGAGGAGATAAGGACATGCAGTGACTTTGCAGAGTTAGCTTAAAGGGTAACTCATAACAAGTAATTAAAAAAAAAAGTGGAGGAAAAATTTTCAGAGAGAGAATGCAGAAAAGATTTCAAGACTGATTCAACCACTATGAAATCTAAAAAAATAATTAAAGTAATTAAATAGTGGGGGTTTGAAAGAATGAGAAAAGAGAGATGGACAAATGCAGTCACCCACAGTCATGCAGAAGGCTGTATGGACCCACCTGCTCAAGACAACACCTTTTATGGTTTCAACAAGGCCAGTTTGAATAAAGCATCAGACCAAATCATCCAGGAGGATAAAATTAATACCACTTTTAATTCTTATCAATTGAGGGAGTGTGATGGAGGAACAAACAGTGGTGGTGAGTGATTTCACACCTGCACATTTGAGTTACCTTAAGCAAGGTGAGCAGGACCATCTGGGAAGAACTCAAATCACACAAGAATACTTGTGGATAGATCTAGTAATATAGAAGCCTTGTCTTTTTTTCCTAAGAAAGACATTTTATTGGCCTATAAGCCTTTTTGTGGTAGCAGGACAAAACCCACACCCATATCAAAGATTCTGCAGAAGACTCAGCATCTTTCCTCAAAGGAAGGCTACTGAAAGAGTCAAGCAAAGAGGCTTGATAGTTTGAGAGTTTAAACCAGGGCTTTTGGCATAATTTTGACTGAAAATAATAATAAAACACTCTGACAGCATGGGCTTGGGTGGAGAAAAAGAATGAGGGAAGTAGAAACATATTCTTAATTAAAATCTCATTTAGCAAATTTTTTTAATATGCTTAAAAATTCCACCGAGGTCACCATTCTAGAGAGATGACAAACTCCTGGGATAAAGGCTGGAAAATCCTGGTAGTCATGTCACATTTAGCAAGTCAAAGATATGTTTGTATAAGGCTGTAGAGGGCTAAATCCATTTTACATGCTGTATGTATTATTAATTTCTGACAGTGGGCTTAGAAAAACCTAATTCTCTGGAATACGAGCTCCCTTTGAGCAGAGGGAAGCCTTTTCAAAACTCATCTTTTATTGACTGAGTCATTTTTGAGTCAATCTGTCTGCTTTCGGCAAGACAAGAGTTTTAAATCTTCTCTCTTTTTTTCCTCCTTTTTGAGTCGTGGCAAGTCTATTAAAACCTGCTAATGTATGCAGCAAGGCCTCTGATTTGAAATGTAATGAATTCTTCAGATAGTGGCAGATTATGGGGAGAAGATGATAGAAACAGTCAGAGCTGCCAAAAAAAGAACTCTCTAGAAAAAGAGGAGGAGAAGGGTGAGTGGGAACGAGAAAGATTAACCCTTTTTATGCAGAAGAAGAAAATCTTTAAGCTCCATTAATAGAATCAGTTTAAAAAGCAGAACTGGAAGAGGCAGAGCATCTTCAGGCTTGCCTGGGGCTGAATGAGACAGAGAATAAATGAATCTTTCCTCCTAAAGGAAATCTCTTGTAAGATTAGGTAATTCCCTAAGTGAAAAATGAATAACTTAGAGAAAATTAGCTCCATCCATATAAATAAGCCTTCATATTCCAAACTCGTCACCCAGAGCTTCCCAGGCAAATGCCCTGAACCATTTCTGCTGTTGTGTAACAGATGGTTTCCTCCTCCCCCCTCCCTTGGGTTGGTTCCAACTGCAGTATCTTTCAGGTGATCTTGTTTTAGCACAAAAATGAGCATTTTGGGTGTAAATCATCAATCCTGTTACTGAAAGGAGGCTTGGCAGTTTTGTTGTCTTTGGCATCTTTGAAGTGCTGGACAAATCTTATGGAGTCACACAAATGAGAGATTAGCACTGTCTCCATTTCACAGATAGAAGAGCTAAGGGAAAGAAAGTCAAGGATACTACTTAATTCCACAGCACAGATCTGGTGACAGCCCTGAGAACACAGAATCTGCTGAATCATGGCACAGACCTGGGATATCTTCCTGTTTTACAGGAAAATTCATAGCTCAGCCTTGAATTTGATGGCTTTAAAAAATAAAATTAGCTCTATAATAAAGTTCTAATGAAACAAAACCTTAGAGAGAACAGTCTGATGGAGCACAGGTGACCCAGTGGATTATAAAGAAAATTAAGCTCAGCAGAACTGATGCAGGTGAGTAAATGTGGGAGATTGAGAAATGGGTTCTGTCAGCCCAATGTCCCTTTGCTAATGACAGGCACTGAAATGTTTTAACAACTGAGAAATCCCAAATAACAGAGGCAAAATCCTTCAATTTAACATGCAGCAGAGATTTGTAAGTCCATGCATGTCTTTAAGGAGAGACTGTCTTTCCCTATAGATGCAAGGCATTCAATCCTCTATCACACAACTCAAACTACAACAGGCAAGAGATTTTAAGAGCAAAGTTAGCTCAAAAGCTGCTGGAGGCAGAGACTGTGGAAACTAAGCATGAGCTGGAAAAAAAACAGCAGCAGGAAACCTTTGCAGTGGGATACAGGACACAGGTGAAAGTGTTACCTTGGAGGCCAGCAAGCCATGGGAGTTAGCCTGGCTTTTCAAATTGCATCCAGGTACTGTCTGCATTTGCTGGCAGAAACACATTTTCTTCCACCCTGGAGAATAACAATGGCTGTTTGTTTGTGCCCACATCTCCTAAACTCCATCAGTCCCTTGATGTGACTCTCCCCAGCTGGGAAGCTGCCTTTTCCTACCTGTCTGTTTGCTTCCAAGCCTGATGTGAGTGCTGCAGAATTTACAGGCAAGAACTTTTACATTTCCACATATTAGTGCTTTAGGGAAGAAGAGGTTGTGCTTGCTTTCATGTACGTAGACACAATCCCGACCTTTAGCTGGGTCCCAGCCCTGTGATTCAATAGCTGGCACTCTCTTCCTGAATCAGTAATGAGCTAAAGGTTATGGCAGGGAGCACACTGTGCTCTGGATACACCATTTTTCAGAGAAGATAAGAGATTCAGACCTGGAATGTTATAGAAGAGGTAAAACATTTTTCCTGGCTGAGCATTTTTTATTTGGGACCAAGGGCACGACCCAGGACTGTGGCATCAGTCCTGTAAAAATGTCATTTGGTAAACACGTTCCAACACACTCATTGCAGCAAGCTCCACCACACCAATGCTAGTAGCAGGCTCAAAGAACAGCCTACTCCAGAATTTCACTATTTTTCTTTTCCAACTTCATCTTGAATTCCCCCTGCACAGCCTCTACATCCTTTCTTTCTGCCCTACTTATTGGGAAGATTCTCTTACTTTCTGACATTGCTTGAACTCTTCCATCTCTCTGTCTCCTGAGAACTCAGCACCAAACACTGGCTTAGTGCAGGACTATCCTGTTTGGAATAACATCAGTCAAAAAATCTAGATCTCCCATGCTTAGTCACCAAAGAGATTATTTTGGTATAGAAAAAAAAGCAAAGCACTGAGGTAACCTTGACTCTTGGTTTCCAATGATCCACCCCACACCAGGGAGCAAGTGCACAGAGAATCCTGATCTCTTGCACTGCAGCCTTCCACAAGAAGGATTCACTTCAGGTTTAGGTTTAGAGAACATTTTACTCACTGCTGCTGCTGCTGTGGACTCTTCCCACTGAGGTCAATGACACCAAGTGCTATGGAGACCATGCTGCTGGCATGAGCAGCTCTGCCAAAACAGGTCAGAGAGTCTTAGGAAAAGTGTATGTTGAGGAACAAGGGAAAAAAGGAAAAAATGGTACACACAAAGGATCTGTGTGCGTGGGATGTGCAAGCAACGAGAAACAGATTTACCCAACTCGGCTAAATCAGTGAATTAGCTCTGTGCTCGAAGAAAAAGTTATCCTTAAAGGCTGTGCTATTCAGTAGCTCACTTTACATCTGAGAAAAGTCTGCAAAAATCCTCCTGCATTATCTCTAGCCTTATAGATTCCTTCTTTTCATCTGAGGCTCAGAGTGGGGATTACCCATTAAGGTGCAGTGGCCAAATCACATTCAATCTATTCTCTGTAAAAAGAAGAAAAAGCTCTGGTCTCTCCTGTCCCCTTCCATCTCATTCACTTCCTATGTCCACATCTAAAGTATTTACCTCCAGTTTTCCATAGGTGAATTCAACAGGTGAATAGGTTCTGAATACCAAGAGGACACAAAGGATGATACTAGAAAACAGCTCTCACTTCTCAATCCTACAGGCTGCATCCTACTTCTCCAGCACCACAGAACAAGGGTTCATTTTAGATCTTCATTAATTTCTCAACCCAGTAACCAGACAGTTGACAACTTCCAGCCAGCACTGACCAATTTTGATCTGCACAGTTTCCACAGTATCCTCCCCCTTGTTGTGATCAGGGATGTAGCAGTGGCAGCAGCACTGGCAGGTTGGTATCAGCCCATCTGGGCTCAACCACACTAAAACATCTGCAGTGGCTCACATCTGGCCACCCCCCCACCTGACCTGGCAGCACCAGCTCAGCAGATGTGTTCAGCAAGGAGGAATGTGACCAAGAGATCCAGCCCTGAGCTGTGCCAGCTCTGCCCCTTCCCCTGCTCCTGCAGCCACAGTGGGACCATTACCAAGTGAAGTTAAATAAAGGAGTTAGTAACTACAGCTGGAGAGAGGTAATAAAAGCAAAAGACAACTAGAAAAATACCTTTGCAACCAGGTGAAGCATGTAACTACAGGCAACTAAAATGCTTTTACCATGTTGAGTTTTTATAGAAATGTGTTTGCTTTTCCTCAACCACAGAAGTCAGAAACTGTAAACATCTGCTTGTTCATGCTGTCTCTCTCCCACAATGTTTTGATTTAGGTATTTTCCTGTAATGTCTGCAACTTAAACACATGAGAATTGTGCCAAGGCTTCAGTAACAAACAGTAAAGGGATTGAAGGTATTAGAAAAGCGAAAAGCTAATAAACCCAAAGCCATTAAAACAAACTGACAAGAGCCCTGGCATCACTCTGAAGCATTCCAATGCAGAATCTCCTGAACTGAAATTACCTTGAATGCATCTTTCCAGTAAAAACTGAAATTACCTCCCTTTCAGCATGAGACCTATTGAAGTACTTGACCCTTTGGACATTATAATCTTCTTGGCAGCATTATCAACAGTTGCTTCAGAAGCTGGTGAGCTGGAAGCCCAGCATGACTGTTTGTCATGGCTTAACCCCAGCCAGCAACTAAGTGCCACACAGACACTCGTTCACTCCCTCTCACCATCTACAGGACTCTCAATGAGGTTTATTCTGCTGCTTACTAAAAAAGTGATTTTATTTACTTGTATTTGGCTTCCAAAACAAAAAAAAAAGTCAATTACGGCTTACTAGGAGTTATAAAGAACTTGTGTAATTTGGCTTCTGATTTAGTTATCAATCCAAAATGACATTCTGTAGTAAGAAGTAAAATATAAAACCATAAAGCAAGGTTTGCATTACTTCCAGCTGCTCAGATTAAAAAAATACAAACCCAAAAAGCAACAACCAAACAAAAAAAATAGAGAAAACCTAAAGAGATTTTTATTAATGCTTTAGATGACTTAGAAAAAAAGTCACTTAATCATAACATTGTAAACAAGGAAGTTCTACAGCAGTATTTAAAAATATCCAAAATTGTTTCAGGAGCCCCATTGATTTGAATTAGGCAGCTGCATAATCACAGGGGCTGCAATTTTAATGAACATTTCAACAGGAAATGTAGAGCTGATTATATATATCCAAACAGGAAAGATCTGAATGCTGCAGCAACTCTTTTTTTGTTGTTGTTTTGTTTATTACCTCAGTGTGCAGGTCCAAACCAACTCCAGAACTAATACAGAATTCACCTGACAGCCCCTCTCTCCTTGGCTCCCAATGCTTCTGGCTGCAGCTCTGATCTTACTGTCTTGATCCACGTCATTAGGCACAGCATTTTGAAAAATAATTAGTGATTCAATCAGATTTTACACTGGATCAAGTGGCTGGAAACTTCAATGCTGTGCTGCAGTTTTCCCTTAAAATACTTCAGGGCATGTTATATATACTTAATTAGATAATGTTTATACAGTGCTTTGAAGAAATAAGGAACTCTGTATGGGCTGGGTTGCATTTTCAGAAAGGAAAAGAGCAGTGTTGAGACAGCACAGGCATAGAGGGAGAACAAAGCTCTCAAAAGCTGAACACCACCTTGTTTTCAGAAAGGTTTCAGGACATTTGAGAAAAAATATGTCAGCAGCTTCCAACATCCAGGAACTAAGAAAGAAACAAAAGTTGTGAAACAGGGGATGCTGCAGAGGCAGTGCAATGACAGTGCTTAAGTGCCCAAAGTGAGAACAGTGGCACCAGAGTCACAGGGGCAGCAGCAGCTCTCCAGAAGGAAAACTTTGCTTATACCCAAGCCCAGGGCATTATTATTACCCTCTTACAGCAATTTGCAACATAAGGACTCAGATAGAGTTGTAGGCCTTGATAAAACAAAATGCATTCCACTCCTGTGAACACTCTTATGAGTAAGAGTGGGAACTAATGGAGTAAAAGTATCTGGCTGCTTATTATTTTGAGGAGAGGGAAGCAGGGCTCTTTCATTAAAATTAGGGTGCTTTTGGGTTGCATGCTAAAATACTAAAATACACTGCAAAACACAAAAATATGTCTTCCTAGGAGGAACAGGGAGCAGAACATGGTCTTCTCCTGACTGGGCACCCAAAGCAAGCACCAGAGGGGACTCAGAGCACAGAAAGGGCAAGGGCCACGTTCTGCTCTAGATCAGGATGAGGCATCACATAAATCCTTCATCCAAACCTCCATTAAAAGAATTTGGAAAGCAACAAAGCAAGCTGTGGCTAAATCCACTTCGAATGAACAAGAGATGTTGCATCCAGACATTTGGCTCCCTACAGGGCAAGAGGCACAGAGAGTGCTCCAAAGAGTTTCCAGTGAGCAATGAAAGCAAACATTGTATGCAGGGAGCTTTAAAAATGATTGCAAAGAGAGCCCTGAGCTTCTGTTCTGTGCGTTTTTGGGTTTTTTATTTGCCTATAACTAAATTACATGATTTCTTTGCAAGTCTAATTAAGCAGTTAATTGATGCTGGTGCCCTTTAGCATCTGGCATTTAAGATTAAGTAAATAATGGAGAAAAGTGCATGCAGCACCCAGCAATAATTAAACACAGCAAGGGTTTGTTCCCCCACCCTCCCCCGTTCTAACCTGTTACATATAAATTTCTGAGGATAACTGTCTTTAATAGCCTCAAATACACTTACACACCATATAATGGATACTTGAAAGAGTATTTTCTCTCCTAGAGATCGTGGTTAGTAGGTGTATCTTTGCTCTTAATCAGGAGATTTGATTTTATACCTTGCACTTGAGGGGAAGGAAAAGCTTCATTGTGACACCTCTACCTGTCTGAAGAGCATGTTAAATGGATCTTCATGGGAACATACTTCTAAATCCAGGACTGTGACTGTTGGCATCATGCATTAAAGATTTGTGGTCAAATTTTTTTCCCTTTTTCACATGCTTGTTCCTTCCTGATGGACCATTCAGTGTTATTCATGTATTTCCTGAAGTCTGTGGAAATGCAGGCTATGAAAAAGAAAGATTGTTACCTAAAATAAAGCTCCAGGGAGACCTTATTTCTGCCTTTTAGTTCTTAAAGGTGTTTTATAAGAAAGACGCAAAGAGACCTTTCAGCAGGGCTTCTACAATTGATTTTAAACTAAAAGAGGGTCGATTCAGACTAGATGTAAGGAAGAAGTTTTTTTACAATGAGGATGGTGAACAGGTTGCCCAAAGAGGTGGTGGATGGAAGCATTTGAGGTCAGGCTGGACAGGGCTCTGAGCAATCTGACCTAGTTGAAGATGCCCCTGCTTATTGCAGGGGGTTAGGCTAGATGACCTTTAAGGGTCTCTTCCAACCAAACTAGAATATGATTCCATGACTTTTCCCATGTAGAGCACTGCACTGAGATTTCCATCTGATCTTAAGAGCACAGTTTCCTCAGAAGGCCGTATGTTAAGGACTGCACCTAAGTTTTAAGACCTACTCCAAGTCTTATGATACAAGAAACTCTGAACCCAGCTACAGCAGACCCAGCTTCTGCTGCTCCTCCAACAAGACCACCCAGGAGCATAAGCTCAGTCCAGCAGGACAATGTCAGCCAGACTACTTTCCTAATACAGCTTTGATTCAAACTAAAACACTATGAAAGGTTTTTAGTTCTTCCAGAGCTGCCTGAGGGAAGGAATTGCTGCCCAAAGATTAGTGCCACAATCTTTTTAGACTCTGCAAGCAAAGAAAAGCTTGTGTGGAGACTCCTGCCCACCTCCCATGAGTGCTTAATTAGTGTCTCTGGCATACTCAGAGACCTTTGGACAGAGGGTGCTACAGAAGTGGAAAATATTATCATCATTATGCCTGCTCCCACCAGTGCTGGCATCCAAGGGAAAGCTTTCCCAGCAGATGGTGAAGTCGTGAGCAGGGCTGGCTTTGGTTATAATTTCCCTCATCACAGACTTTCCTTGTTGGAGCAGCTTCCCTTCTTGATGCTTGAAGAGCAAACCAGAGTCTGCAGAACAGGACTGCATCCTGCTGGTCAGTACCACTGACACATTCAAACCAGCCAGCACTCAAATCACTGCAAACTAAATCATCCAAGGGGCTTTCTAATTAAAAAGGGCTTCACTTGCACAGCAATTCTTTCTCCTGCCTGTCACAGTCAGCCCTCCCCTGAATTCTGATCATTAAAAGGAAAAAAAACCCCAAAGCATTAGTCAGCTTTTGTTAAGTGTCAAACATTCCCACTCTAAACAATGAGCAAAACAAGGAGAGGTGTTTAATAGCTCTCAGAGCAACTTTATACCTTCCTAAACACTATTTCTGTACCTCTTGCTAATTGCTTATTTGCCCTGGTTGTATGGAAGAGCCTGGCTCACTCCAGCTTTGACAGAGGAGAACAGCAGTTTTAACATGCTGCAGGAGGTGTGATATGCCTGGTTCTAATTTTTATCCTTATTTATTTCTGTTGGGGTTAGCAGCTGAGGACTCTGAGCTACCTGAGGCATAACTAAGATGCCATTAGCTTTAAATCTGTTCCCAAGTGCTGCAAGCAGCCTCTCCATTTGGCTTAGGACATCACCTTGCAGATGAAGCCTTTGCATATGTGGGAACATTCTGCTCAAAATTTCTCTCTTCACCAAAAACTTCCTAGGGACTCTGGAATAAAAGCACAGGGTAATGCTCCCGTCCTCTTTCCTGGGTTTTTTTCATTGTAAAATGTGAAGGATCCTATAGTAGAAAGAAGTGCTTTGAAATGGGAGCAAAGAGTAATCTCTGCTACTCCTTGTAGCACCATGGGAGTCCAAACACGTTCTGCAGGGAGCTTGCAAAGGCATCAGCACTCTGCCCACGTAGTGAGGAAGGGACTCACTGTGGAAACAACCTGACCTGGAGTTCTCCCCATGGTGGCTGACGATGGAAATGCCTTTAGCCCACATCTGCTAGGCAGCTCCAGCATCACCGGCTCTAACTCGGGATTTATTTTTATCACTTTTCTAAAACGAGACAGAAACTTCCCCTCGCCTCAGTCCTGCCTCATTTCAGGGGAGGCATGGCAGCATGGCAGTCTAAAAGGGGAATCACATGCCGTTGTCATTACCAGCCTATTCAGCAAGCCTTTGCTGAATCTCTCAGATGTGCACGGTCGCTTTGATGCCACCAGCAGAGATTTCTGATGACACATCCGCAGTCTCCAGCAAAGGTGCTGCTGCTGCCCCCGGCCCTTCCTTACAGGAGCCTCTGATCTATTTAATTTAGGTACTTCTGCTGCACACCTATGATGGTGTCTGATCATGGCAGAAGGCAACTTTAGAACATTGCACACCCACCCAAGAGCCACAGTCCTCCAACAGGACCCATCGAGACTCTCCTATTCAACAGAGACAGAAACACACTCACAGAGCCAGGGAGTGAAAAGGCAATTTGTGAATCTGATCTCATCTTCAGCTTTTCATCTGTTTGATTTTCATCCACTGAGCTGGAGCAGGTTGTATGGAAGAATGAATATGCTGTTCCCTGATGGAAGATGGATTTACTTGCTCCTCCCTAAGTGGAGATGCCAGACAAGCTGGCACTGAAATGGAGAAAACATGGAAACACTGCAATAGTGAGGGAAGATGCATCAGTGCTGTGACACACAAACCACACCTGGTAGCCTTAGTTAATGTAAAGAATGGGCTGCTCCCAGATGCTCAGAAATGCCTGATGGGCAGACACGAGTTTCCTGCATTTTAGGACTTGCTATGATTTAACAATGCCTTTGGCTCCCTGGCACAAAACCACACCAGCAGCACAAGGTGCCCAGACCACAGCCAACAGCACAGAGAGCACTGCATCTTACTGACCTAACACCTGGGTGTTAGCAAGCCAGGTCGACAGGGGTGAAGATGCTAAGACAGGCTTTCCTCCCTTCCTGCTGGCATCCTTACCCCAGCACCACATTCTAAAGGATATCACACCTCTACCACATCATGGGACGGATGTCAGTGCCATGATTAAGACAGCAAAGTAATTACAAGTGTCTGCTTTTGTATGCTGATTGCTTTCCAAATAGATGTTCTCCATTCCAAATAAATCCACTATGGATTAACGTTTCTCCTACTTGTTCACTACCTAGAATGTATTTGATTAGAAAAGTGTGATCAAAACTCTGCTTGACCATTTTTCAGCACTTCACCATTTTTCTTTTCCTCATCAGGGAGAAAAATGTATCCATTAGTTAACCTTTTCAAACACATTCCTTTTGTAGTCTAATTCAAAGAGGGATTATAAAAAAATCGTCAGACTCAGCATGTGAATAGCTTTTTGTGAGCACAGGGAACAAGCATTCATATATCAGAACATCAGCATGGGGAGATAAGGGAGCTGTATACTGAGAGCTTATCTGAATGCAAGATCAGCCCTGTGAAACCAGCATAAACATCAAGGACAGAATCCATATATTGATGTAATTCTTAGTGCTACTAGTGCATTTGTGTGAATTTGCAATTAAATAAAGCTTATTCCTTACACAGAAAACAAGAAGTTAAGGATACAGTTCAAGGTCCATTGAGATCAATGAGAATTTTTTTCATTGCATTTGAATATAGCTCCCTCTCCCTCCCTCCCAACATCTCTACTAGAATATTAAGAAAGAAATTACCTGAAATTCGTTTGTACTACTTTTAAACAGACCAAGAATTGAATCCTCAATTCTCTTAGCCTGCTTTCTAAACCAGCAAATCCAAAGCTCTCCTTTCATCCATAGCTAACATTTAATGTATTTAAATCCACATTAGTTTTGTACCAAATAAAGTCATTGAAAATACCACAAATAGACGTGGGTGACAAATTAACTGACGCAGGCAACATAACTTTGAATTTCCTGACTTTTAAGCAATTAAAATATCAACTTAATTGTTGGATCTGTGTAGCTTCTCTCATTTTAATATGTAAATCACTCTCTATTATGCTATAGCTCAAAGAATGTGTGACTCTGCTTACTTGATTAGGCTGGGAATTGCTGGTCCTGCTGCCACTATCTTTACACTCTAGTGACAACTGGCACATCAAATTCACATAATGCAATGTCATCAACTTACTCATCAAATATAAACTTCTTAAATACAGCCGCCGCTCTAAAATAGTGAACCTTATTTTACTTCATTTACAGCTCCTAAATAATCAGCGTAAGTGAAAGGAAAAACAGGAAATTCAATTGCACCACAGTATTTCTCAGAAAAAGCAGCTTTCCACAGGCAGGAAGATGAACCAGAGAAACAGTCTATACCAAAAGTTATCCTTTGGATTCCAAATTTTAGTTGCATGTTGCCCCTTTAAAATGTGGTACAAGGAGACAAACTTTATTTTTCAGTCTCCACACATTCACTCCACCTCATCTGGGATTCAGTGTTAAGGAGCCCTGATTTATCCTGTGAAGACAGTCAGATGTTAGCTCCTGGCCACATATAGTTACCTGCAAATTGATGAGGACTCCAGAGAAAAGCAGCAAACTCAGTCATTTTTTTCCTATTATGACCTGATCACAATAGGAAAACTATGTTGGATAGCATGGAGAGGGAAAGGGTAAATAAATTCAGTATTCTCCCATTCCTGTAATCTTTCCTAAATCCAATAAACAACCCCAACCAAGGGGACGTTCATCTTGTCAGCACAAGGCTTTTTAAGACTTCCCATTGTCCTTGACACCACTTGCAAAGTTCCTCCACTGGATTTCTACCACTCCAATGGCTCACAGAGGCATCAGGCTTTAATTTCCAGAGAAACTATACATTGACAAGATGCAGAGCAGAGATCTGAGGCTCTCTGCTGCTGGAGTGCTCTGCCATGCTGGCAGCCTGGTTTTTCTGATGTCAGGGAAATCGTGTCAGCCTGAATTTGAGACATCAGCACAAGCCTTTCTTCTCAATCCTGCTGATGAATGAAAGAGCATTTTCAATTGTGTACATCCAGAGGCCTTGTGGCACATCAAGCCTAATCAAAAGCTGCTCCATGATGCAAAGTGCTGTCAGAGGCAGCTCACAGCACAGCCCTGCAGGAGCCAAAGGGCAGCTGCAGATAATACTGCATTTCCTCCCCTTCAAGAATGGAGAGATCCAGCAGGAGCATCTCAGCCACCAAGGAGGACACAACCGAGCAATGAGAGCTCCACTCAAATATCCCAGGCAGGAAAACACAAATGCCAAAGTTTACCAACAACAAAGTTCAACAGGCTGCTGGCTTGTCTCTGCTTGACAAAGAAACCATCAGCACAGAGGGATACTGGAGAACCTGAGGGATGCAGAGGAGCTGTGGCCACAAAGGGTGTTACCTTTCATGTGGCAGTTTCTGTGCAGTACAAATTTGGTGGGGTTTTACAAGGATTGTGGAGGTGGGAAGGAGTTAAAATGCAGACAGAAGGGTTTTGGATCCTTCTGCAGCTCACTGACTTTTCTCCTTGCAAAGGCTCTGAGTAGAAATGAAGGAGCACAGCTACTTCTGGGGGTTACTTCTGGTAGTGAGAACAACTCTTCCACATGCTCACTTTGTATTTCACTCAGCTACTGATGGACTGGGAACTGGAATCCCAAGTAATCAGGCTTAAAAACACTGTTTCCATTACCAGTTTTTTCCTTCACAGCCACATACAGAAGGAGACAAAATACTTCTTGTCAGCTCAGGTTTCTGTACACTTTTTCTCTTGATTTATCTGCTCCCTGAAGTCACCTCTAACCTTGATCTCTGCCCATCTGTAACAGCTTTTGCTGCCTCTAACCTTTCCCACCTACCTCAGCAAAGGCAGCCTCTTCCTCTCCAGATGTAACACCACACCTTTACTGTGTCAGGACCGAGTAAGGAAAATGCATTTGCCCAGGAAACCAGCAGCCTTCTCCTCAGCTGTGTTTTTTTGCAGGGCTACTCGTTTCCATTACATCCAAACTCAAGTCAGGATCAATAAGCCCAGAGAACCTTCCCTTGGGAGCCTCCTTCCTCATATTGCTACAGAAACCATTGCAGATGTTGTTGCAGTTGTGTTTAAATTTGGTGCTCATCACATATACATTTTTATTTTCTTTGCCATTTCCTTCTCTCTCACAACTTATTTTACTATTTTTTCTTTGCAAAAATGGTTTTATTTTTTAGGGAACAAAGCTTCTACTTCTGCTAAATATTTTGTAATCCATGTCTACACAGTGCCTAGCAAGAGGGTAGAAGATGCTTTAAAAAAATACCATTGAAGGACTTGCTGGAGCTGTACAGAAGTATTATGTAGGTTCACAGGCTGCCTCTTAGAAAAACAGAAATACTGAGCTCTCCAAGAACTTCACATGTGAAATTGGTAGAAAAGGAGGGCAGGAAGAAATCCTGAAGCTTTTTTTGCTCTTTGTGAAGGCTAAGTATAGTCTGGATAGTAACCTTTGACTGACACCAAGTTTTACACATTCACCAGCTACAACAAAACTACTTTACAGAATTTATTACAAACCTCTGGCTCCCTGGACAGCAGACAGAGCCTGAAAGTTCCAGCAATGTCTCAGTGGCACCTCCCATCCCAGTTTCACCAGAAGCTGCAGGCTTCAGGCATCCTTGGGGGTTTGTTGGGTCAGCAACCTTTGGCTCTGTGCAGCACAGACATCACACCGAGCTCAGGGCAAGTCTCTGGTTGTTCAACAGACTGATGGCATCTTGCCACAGGCAGGGCACACTGTTTGCAATATCCTCAGTGCTGCATGACTTCCTATCTGTATTATCTCAAAAAAAACACCAAACCTTGGGAATCTTTCTGGATGATGAATACTACATATGATTAAAACAATTTTTTTTTAAGACTAGAAAACATTTCTTGCAGCCCTCTTGAGACACTGGACTTTCATTCAAGCCAGGACCTTTACAGGTGCCTGCAGTGACTTCAGTAGTGCAGAACATTTACCATCAAAGGCATTGTTGCTGAATCAGAACACACAAAAGCTTCAAGGTATTTTCCCCTTCCAGCTGCACTGCCTAAATCCATTGACACCATTNGCCTGCAGTGACTTCAGTAGTGCAAAACATTTACCATCAAAGGCATTACCCTGTCATGTATGAAGTACAGGAGATCACAGCTCTGCTAGAGGTTTTTATGAAAACAGGTATTTAGCAGCATCACCTGGCTATCTCTAGTGCTGGGCTGAGACAAAGGGATATTGATAATAATGAAGGGAATCAAAGCTAGCTCTATTTAAACTATCATCTTATTCCCAGTCTTAATATACAATTCAGGTCCCAGACTGGTCTAAATGTCTTGCAGAAGAGAAAGCAGCACCATAAAAAGAGTAATAACAAGAATTAGCTGAGAGCTGGAGGGATTGCCCCATGGAGGCTGTGGAGTCAGCACAGGAGGGCAGGCAGCTCCCAGTGGGTCAGCACTGCTGCTAATAACTCTCATCCCTTTCTGCTTTCCAGCTCATTTGTGGTTTGCACACTGATGCTATGCAACATCTCGGATGCAGGTAGCAGTAGGGGATGATTTCTTCTCCCATCAAGGATATGTGGCCATCTCTGGAGTGAGAGAGGACAGACCTTCATCAGTGCACAGCAAAGCACCAGAGGCAAAGTCAAGCTCTTTATTAACTTCAGATGAAATTGGGATATGCAGAAAGCAATTTACTGAGATACAGGCAGGGCACAAAGGCTAACATCCTGCTTTTAACAGAAGTCCCTTAACATCTGAGGCAGCAAATGCCCTGGACCTTTGTCTCTCTTTAGAACAAAGGCAATTCCTTCAGTACAAGTGAAGGGGAACTAGCAGGTTAAACATAAGTGACAGAAGGGTCACCTAATGAATCCTTCCTGTGCTTCAGGAAGAGGCAGGATGAGACTGAAAGAGAGCTGCCCTCACCAAAGCCCATTTGAGCAGTGGATGCTGGAAGCCACTGGCACAAAGTGAGGAATGGAGGCTGCACTTCCACTGGTGCACCCAGCAGCAGCTGAGGTCGTGGAAGAATCCTCCACCAGGTGGACTCAGGTCTCATTGACAGGTGCAGCCCCCATCGTGTGTGGACTCCCTACACAGATGGCAGGAAGCACCAAGGCTTCCAAGCTCCAACAGCTCAGCCAACTGTGGATGGAGAATGGCAACTTCTAAATTCCATCTGCTGCTTTTTTGTCACCTTCTGTAGTCAGAAACACATTCATCAGAAGCATAAGCACACTGGGACAGTGACAAATTTTACCGTCTCTGGCTTGTCACTTCAACAAGATTAGATTATTTTAATATTAATTCATTACCCAATTTAAATCCAATTAAATACATTTTACAAGGCCCTGGCATGGCTGTGGTGCTGGGGACAGCCCCTGCTGAATGCCAGGTGTAGCATCTGTGTTAAGGCCAAACACCTGTCTCAGAGTGAGATTCTCCAGTCCTTCATCAAGGACCCTCTTTTCCCACTTTTTCCCTAACAAGGGGAAAAGGACACTGAAACCATTGAGATGGATGAACAGCTTTTCTTTTTGGTGGGATTATGCTCAGGAAAATAGTTCCAAAGTTCTCCATAGATGGTTGAAATCAGAGTTGATTTCCCCATCTTCCTTCCTGGTAGGGGTGCCAGCCTCTCTCTCATCGCTGAGAATATTAAAAGCACTTTTCCTCTTTCTCACAGGGAGAAGCTGCATGAAGAAGGGAACATTCCAGTGTAGCTACGGGATAGCAATAAATCATGAGAGCTCATGGAAAATTTGCAGAACTGCATTCTTTTAGTCAGGAACCAGTTTCCATGGATCATCCATTCCTACCTTCAGATACATGACCTTGAAGATAGGAACACAAATGGAGATAAGGAGCACCTGAACCATTCTCTCTCATTTCTACCTATGCTTTTTTACAAGTCATTACTTCTCTAAGCTCCCCATTAGCTGCTACCTACATATTTGCTTGCAACTAAGACCCAAATCCATCTCTAGAAGTGCCAGAAATCAAGAGGTCTACCAAGACCCCACAGGGCAAAAAAAGAAAGATCTAAACAGAAATGGCCTGGAGAGAAATGGGGAAAAAATAGGAAAAGCTATGGAGATGGAAGAAAAAAAAGTACAAGATACAGACTGAAATACAGAAGGGGCAATAGAGGGAAGGTGTGAAGAGCATGGGAAAGGGAAATGCAGAACTGGAACAGATTTCAGATCTGTGCAGCAATGCCCTGTGCCACCTTTCCAAAGCTGTCACAATCTGCATCCCTGTTTCGAGGCAGGAGGACTTGGATCCTCTCCCCAGATGGCTGTCTGACCTTGGTGCTCCCTGCCCTTGCACAGCCCAGCAGAGAACACAGCACTCACAGAGCTCCAGCCCACAGCCCTGCCACCTTAACACCCCACCAGCCTGCACTGCCAATCTGTATTTTGGAAAAGGACAGGATGTTGTTATAGCTCTCCATAGGTCCCCATCTGAACAGAGACTATTATGGCATAAATGAGAGGAAAGGGCCACTGGACCACGTGGCAAGTTGCCAGGCTGTGCTGCAGCCTCCAGCGGTTATGCTCAAAGAGATTTAAAGTCCAGCATAACCTTGATTTTTAATAGAGTCACATTTAATGAGCTTTAACGTCCACAGTAATAATTTTCTTATTACCTACGCAGGAGCCGGAAATACGATCAGAAGAAATGTGCTGCACTCCAGTCCAATGAAGGGATTTAACAATACTTTATTATCAAAACCATCAACATCATTGTCCTTAATGCCTTTTTTTGGTTGGTATAATTATAATTCTGTGAACCATAAGCATAGCTGTTGCATACCACATAAGCTTGCTGAACACATCCAACCTGGCTGGCTGGAGGCCACCCAAACCCCTCACCTCGCCAAGCAGCCAGTCAGGTTATATGGCAGAACAGGATAATAAAATCTTACATTTACCTTTATCTGTCTAAAGGCAAAATGCAAACTTACATATGACCTTTGTTGTCCTCCCAGCTTTTATCCACACTCCTCCTACTCTGTCCTTGCTCTCTCTTCATCTCATTCTACTCTGACATCAGGGATCTCCCACCTCAAAAGCTCAGAGAACTGAATTTGCCTCTTGCGTGTGTCACACGAACAAGCTGGATAAACAGACAGATGGGGACTGCAGCTGACAGAAAGGGGTGCAAGAAAAACTCCAATTCTTGTTATTTTTGTACAGGAACAGCTCACAAAACTCACAGAAATCCGCTCCCTTATCATGCACAACAAACCTCCCTCCCTGGGGTAGCCAATTGGACAGTGACAAACAAAGCAGAGGGAGTTTCTGCCACACACTCCCCACTTCACACCTTGAGAATACACTGAAGCAGAAGGCATGTGGCAGCTGTTCCTGTGGGCAGAGCTAAGAAAACAGCAAAAGCTGGATCTTCCATGTCTTATCCAGAGGGAGACAGTGTGAGTTTTCTGGCCACATGAATCCATGCTGTTGAGCCACTGCTGAACAGCTGCTGTATCTACACTGCAGATGCAGGATGGAGTCAGTGCAGAAATGGATGCAGCTTGCACAGCACACTTGATCAGCTGTCCCCAAACCCACCAGGAGCTCTCCCTGCTCCAGCAAGGAGGCCAAATCTGGCATTCACCTGGCTAATTTAAAGCCAGCTCAGAATAACCCAGTAACCTTGTGGTCAGCACTGTAACACCCTCAGCATCTCTTCACATCCCAACATTTGCAGTCCCCATGCTCTGACCATGCTAATGAATGCTCCCATAGCAGAAATGAGAATTTAGGTGTATTTATGGCAATGTGCCCTGTGCATGACAGTGATGCATACAAGCACATGAAATACAAGAAAAAATGCCCAAGATCTTTCCACATAACCTGGCTTCCTGTACCTTCACCCTGTCCTCAAAAAGAGTCATCCACAGGGCTGCTCCATCCTTCAACAGCTTTTTCCTATTTTGTTTACAAGAACCACTTCCAGATGCACTTATAGGCACTCTGAGAATCCAAAGGGCCCTCCTGTGACTTTGGTAAATGACACTGAAGTACTTCCCACCCTTCTTAGTTCTGAACCTGATGCTCTCTTCCATCTGAGCTGGTCACCAGAAGTCAGAATGATGTAGCTTGGGACTGTGGTAAAAGGCAAAAAAAACCATCACATACATGAAGCTGGAAATACCCTGATACCCAGTAAGCTGTTTGTTTTCCTGTTGGAATCAAAGGCAGAAGAGAAAATAGCTTTAAAAATGCATCCCTTCTGAGCTAACAACAAGCCTGGTAACATCCCAGCACAGAGGCACCTCACAAACAGCTAAAAGCAACTGCATGGCAAGGCAGCAGAATAATAATTCTAACACATCACAGGAAGCACACGTGAGGAACAGATTCCCCCAGAAGAGATGGTCTAATTACTGCAGATGATACCTCAGAGGTTCATTCATCAGTGACAGAGACATGGGGCTGATCCCACCTCTGCAGCCTCCCTGGGACCTGCAGCATCAGATGTGCCTGGTACTCAGGGCATAAGGCCACACAAGGGCACTGGGCACCAGCATCTACTGCAATTTAAACCCCTACAACCCAATGCATTTTAAATTCAAATTGCAATGCAAGAGCTATCCCCAAGAACTGCCCACCGGGGGTCTGAGACTGGAAGCTCCCACAGACAATAGTCTTTTAAAATGTTTGCCAAGAGTTTCATGCTTATGCATCTGTTAAAGCATGCACTAACAGGAGTGACAGAACTGTCACTTACTTGTAACATGCAGTGAGCTCTTCACTTTATAAACCACCCCATCTGCACTTCTCACCATCATATTTTTAAGGCTATATAGCACCATAATCCACTATGAGATGCTGGAACAAACACATTCTCAGCAGTAATAAAGTGCCATTGTTTGAGCGATGGGAAAATAGACAACCCACTTTCTGAGAATTTCGGTTTCATAACAGAGAAAGATGTTTCCTTCTGTGCATTTTCTTTAAACCAGGGCTCTGTCCTTTTGTGGGTCTGAAGCCTCCAGCTCTTGTGATCTTTGGGAAAAGCTCTGCTCTCTCAGTTTTATCTGAGGGAGGATCCTGACCTCCAGACATTGACTATGTACACACAGTTGGGACATACCAGGTTTGCCCCACACAGACCTTCAGTTCTCTTTCATTTTTCTCTTCTCTAACAAATTGTTTTGAGGCCCTGAGAGAGTTACAGTGGTAACTTCTCCTGGGCTCTCCAGCATAACTTGATTCTGCCTGGTCCCTCACAGTATTATAGGTGATGGGTTAGGTTTTACTGATATCCTTACCCTGATTTTCAGAGTCTGAGAGCATGTCTGGAGGTGTTGATTTTTGGGGTTACTGTACTAAAAACTCTCACTCAGGTATGTGAAAGGAAGACAGACTGTACTGGAGTGCCACAGATTCTGTGAAACGTATTTAGCTCAGTGAAAGATGTACTCTGCTTTCATGGAGTATTGAATGTAGCTGTGATTAATGGGGCACATATACACTGATAAACAATATTAATTTGTTTTAAGCCAGGTCTGAAAAGATTTCAACCACTTGCTTCCCTGCAGCTATGAAAGTTATTTCCTGCTGTCTGTACTACCTCAAGGGCTAAACCAGCCCTGAAAGGAAGGAAATATTTCCTTTCATTCTGTCGGCAGCACCAGCCTATGAAGGCTTTTGTATTGGTATTTCATTTATCATGAGCAAATGATATGAATTATTATTATTTAGCCTTACCACCCACCCTCTACCACACTGCCACAGGATTGCCACCACACATTCACTCTCTCCTGCATCCGCCCAGCTTTTTTCATTTTCCATACAACCACTCCATCAAGCACACTGTCTGCAATGCCTCCATCTGCTTCTGCACTCAGCTCCTCTGGCAGCTGCACGAATAAATGAATCCCCAGGACCAGAAGCCA
>VZTT01031199.1:0-10434 GCA_013400855.1 Buphagus erythrorhynchus | reverse complement strand
GAGCTTGCCCAGGTCCCTCTGGACAGCCCTGTCCTTCAGATGTGTCTGCACCACTTAGCTTGGTGTCTGTCACCTGCACTCTTGACTCTGCACGGGGCCTTTCCTTTTGATTCGCTGTTTTCTGCCATCCTAAAGTGGCAACAAAAGAAAGAGAACCTGCTTTGCCTTGTACACTGGTGCTCCAGTCTGAGGGTTCCCAGTGTTGGTTTCACAAGGATGCTGAGCAGAGATCTCAGTCAGATTAATGTTTTTTATTAGACTGCCCAAAAAGGTCACATGTGCTGCATCATCTTCACACCAAACCCAGTGGGATGGGCTCAGACACGTGTTTCTCTTCATGTCTGAGGGCACTTTTCTGGTTTGTGTGTTTTTAAAATTGGTCAGTGGCTGAAGCATTTGTGCTGGCAACCTCCTGCACGAACTGTGTGCTGACAACACAAATTTTTCCGTGGTATCCCAGTGGGAATAATTGTTTTCTCTGCAGGGACATTAAAACCACGTGTGGTTGGGTTGTTTGGTTTTGTAATATTACTGCAAAGTTTGCTGGAGTTTCCAATAAATTATCAAGGGTGGTTGTTGTACTGGAAAGAAAGAAGGAAAGAAAATATACTTTTTAACTTGAGGATTTAGTTGTTACATGGGATACAGGATTTGGTAAACAGCTTTTTTTTGTCAGACTTTTCCCTTTGGTGGCCGCAATTTCCTTCCCAAATGCTCCTTTACATCCTTCCCGAGTGCTACAGCCAGGGAGATCTTCCCAGCCAATGGCTGGGGAAAAACAAACATTGTGATTAGCCCAGTGTTTTCCCATTCCAGACTCTCTAAATAAAGGAAAGCACTGAATTTCTGGAGCCTTGCATGCAGGACATTTCCCAGTGTCTGTGGGAACTGTGGGCAGATAACTCCTGTGGATTAATTTGAGGGCTGGTGGGACATGAGAAACAGAAAAGGGGGAGAAGGGGAGGTAGAGCTCTCAGGCTGGCTTTATTAGCAAAAATGTGCTTTGAATTCCAGCCTGTCGTTAGCCCATCAGGATTCCCACTATGCTGTGTAAGTCAGGGCTTGTCCTTAGCTCTGTTTGTAGTTGTGCAATAGTGTTTCAGTTGGAGACCAAGCTCCTGGAAAAAAAAATTGATCTCCTGCCACTAAAACTTCCAGAATAAATATTTATCTTGTGTTGCATCTTTTGAAATGCTGTATTATGTTTTCGAGCTCTTGGTCACTACCTGTGTGGATCCTGTAATTTAGTATTAACTTTTTCCTGTTAGTTCCAAACAGAGGATGTTGTCAGGCAGTTGTTAGTTGTTAGAGGACGTTGTTAGGACAATATTTAATTTCAAAGAGTTAAGCAAACTTTTTTATGCCTGCACAGAACATTGAGCCATTGTTAAATGGAGCTTGTGGTCACCTCATTTTTACTAGGATGGTATTTATTTGTTTTGTTAATGATGTGGCTGTATCCAGGTGGTTTTGTTCCTCTTCCATTGCAGATGTAGCTGTGAGCACAGTGTTTGTGTGCAGGGGACTGGGTTGTGCTTTCTTAGCTGGCCAGGGGGTTTGTGACAGACAATCCAGGTCCTGCTGCCTCTGGCTTTGCACCATCCTCAGGGCTTTTCACCCAGGCAATCATTTAAATAATTTAAATTTCTGTTCGTTTTTTAAATTCTGATGCTGATTTTCATGCAGAAAAGCTACTTATTACTTTCTTACAGAAAACTTGTTTGTTTGGAGTGTGGGAACAGGGACTTGAACTTGTGTGGCTTTCTTTTCATTCCCAGCTTACAAACCTTCCTCAACTGATGTGTCCTCCCCAGCCCTCACTGCCATTTCTTCCTTTTCATCAGCACAGCTCTGCAGAGGGGGGTGATGAAGTAAACACTGGTGTGGTCTTCCTCCTCCTGAGGGCTCCAAACCCTGTTCAAGGGGTTGGATTGTTTGTTTAACTGATTGATGGTTCATGGCTGTTTATTTGGAGAGACAATTACTCACAAAAGATTGACAGAGGTGGTTTTATTTTGCTGAAAGGCCGTAATTTTGGACAAATTATTATTATGTGCTGTTTCCAGGGGACAGAGAGGTAATAAAGGGTAGTGTGGAAGAGAGGGAGGTTTATGTGCCTGCATGTCTTGGTTTGAGTCTGTTGTTGTTTGGAATGAGTTGAACGCTGTAATTTCCCTGATACTGGAAGGTAATCCTAAGGAAGCTGTTTGCTTCTTGACTTGGATGTGTGAAGTTGCTATGTTGAAGTTAATTCTTTTTCAAGAGAGAAATGTTTTGATATATGTCTGTGACTGACCAAAATTCAGCCTGGAAGCTTGTAAATAACCCAGTGTAGTGATTTCATTTTCCTCTAATCCTCTGTTTTGACATCTGAAAATAAAATGCTTCTAATTTCCATTTAATAGGGATTTTTTTTAAAGAGAAAAGGGCACTGAATTCTCCTGCAACTGTTAACGTGATTTCTTCTGCCTTTCATCATCTGGCCTGCTTGAATAGCTATTCTGTTAATGGCAAGGATGAAATTGTATTGTTTGTGTCATTCCACAGATTGGATATTTCAGAAAGGATCATTGTATGGATTGCAATGTCAGTATTTTTAAATAATCCTTCACATGGTTATGAATAAGATAAAGTCAGTCTATATAATGATAAAACTTGATTACACTTTCTCAAAACTGGATTAGACTTTGTCTAAATATACAAAAATCCTGAAATTCCTGTTTTGAAGTGTTTTTTTGCTTGGCAGTTGTATCATGGCCATCCAGTCTTAGCTACCAGGCCAGAAGGCTTGTTCCAAATTCCTTTGGGGTTTTGTTTTTAGTGCTGGAGAGCATGGATATTATGTGAGCACACAGCTGCATTGTGGTGTGAGCTTTGTTGGAACCCCAAGTTCTTTTTCCTGGTTGTACAGAAGATCCAGCTCTACTAGTTGTGTCTTGCAGCAGCCCAAGTAGTGTAAACATGGACTGCTCGTGGCTCAGGCTGTGCAGGGAGGCAGCACAGACAACAAAAAATGTTTTCCTTGGAAGAGGTGGGCAAATGCTGTTTTGAGAATAGGCTTTTAGTCTAAAATCTAACAGCAATATTTAGTTATGATGTTAGCAGAGCTCTGAATACAATGTCCATTTACAATTTAAGGGGGTATTATCTTCTGTTGGAAGAAAAAGGCAGGAAACTCATTAGAAATCCAGGTCTTCTCCTGACTGCAGCTGTGCCCTGCTGAGGTGTGCCCCTCCAGCTGTGCCAGCTCCTGGTGGCCTTTGGAGCAAGAGAAGCTGAGAGGAGCTGTGACAATCCATCTGCAACCTTTGCAAAACCTAGACCTTCTAAGCTCTGCTCCATGGGAAATGAGCCCAAAATGCCCTGAATTCCTGACCCTCTGCTTTAGTACACCGATGAGATGCCAGCTCTGCCTTTTCTGAAGGTGGCATGCAGTGGCAGTGCCCAGGGGAAAGGGGCTGTAGCCAAGTGATATCCTGAAGTTTGGTCCTTGAGAAGTTACAGCAGTAGGTGGGAACAAGACTTTGTTGCTTTTTTAATATCAGAAACAGTTCTCTGAAAAAATCCTTTCAGGGCTGCTTGCACATCCTTGCTAATTATAAATGAATAGCAAGAGGTTTGAGAAGGATCAGGCTGCTTTTCTCTTCATTCCTGCCAGTGAGATGCCCCTGAAACTCTTGTTGCTCTCAGTTGTCTCTGTTTCTGAGCTGGGCCAGCAGACGTCAGTACTGGCCAGCCTGTGCTGGGTGGGTGTGAAGCAGCAGCATTGCCAGCCCTCATAGATGGCCTGCAAGAGCCCTGAGTGTGGTGTGTTTACTCCTGCTAAATCTTTCTTTTCAGCAGTGTTACTGTTCTTATTAGCAGAACATGTAATTGCAGTGAGACAAGGTAAAGTTTCCTGTCAGAGGGGTATTTTCTGTGTTACCAGAATATTGCTGATTTCTTATACAGGAGCTTCTAAAGCAAGCACAGCCCTGATTTGTCTAAAAGCTTGGTCCAGCATTGATCATAGAATCCCAGAATGGTTTGGGGTGGGAGGCACCTTAAAATTCATCCAGTCCCACCCCTGTCATGGGCAGGGACACCTTCCACCACCCCAGGTTGCTCCCAGCCCCATCCAGCCTGGCACTGGACACTTCCAGGCTGGGGTAGCCACAGCTTCTCTGGGAAATCTGTGCCAGGGCCTCCCCACCTTCACAGGGAAGTTGCACTGTCTCATCATAGAGCAGCTTCCACTCCTCTCCCCTTCCTCTTTTAGAGGAGGGAGGAAACGTTTGTGCCCTCAGGTCTCACAGTTCATTCAGCAGTCTCTGGTGTGAGGTTGAAGTTTCTGGCCCAGTGTCACTGTGGTTCCTTGGGCCCTTTGTGCTGCTGCCTGTGCCTCTGCAGCAGTGCTGATGTTTACCCAGGCTTTGCCTTTGAGCAGCACTTGACCTGACCCTGAGTGCTTAAGGGTGAAAGCAGCCCCTGAAAGCATGTTGGGATTTTGGATTATAATGATATTCGGATATTAATATTTTGTTATTCCAGTTTTTTTCTGTTACTATGGTCAGATGCTAGTATAAAACAAAACTCTCTTTTTTCTGCTTCTTTCTTGAGTACTTGGTATATAATTTCACTGTGTTTTCTTCTAGTGTCCATGCTCATTTTTCTGTCTGCTCTGCAAACAATCCACACCACAGGGGAGATGGGAATGAAAGCTTCAAAGTTGGTGTTTGGAGAAAATCTGATTCCTGCCACTAAGACCTTGCAAAGAGTCTGCTTAAAATTAATTCTCTCCGTAAATAAGTGATTTCATGGTCTCGGATTTCTAACTGGTGCTAAGTGCTGCCCTGTGAAGGCCCTGGTGTATGAAGGAAACTTCCCTCCACATTTTGCAAAGCAATTCTTTATGTATCTTGTCAGAGTGAGATTGGAGGCTGAAGCTCTCAGTTTTGTATTAGTGTGTGTGGAATGGCAAAGGAAAATAATACTTCTCGTTTTGGGATTAAGTAATTGAAAACCTTCCAGCTGCTATAGTAACAGCAACACATCTGCCAGATGTCAATGAGCATATTTTAATCCTTCTATTTTAAGTTTCAAGCTATTGAAGCAAAGTACATCTAGGTGTGGCTGTGTTAGTAGCTGCCTCAGCCTGTAGCTACTTGGGTAGCCTAGGGAAGAACTGTGTAGTATCACTGCTGGAGCGACTGTTGATTAAATTTATAGAAAAAGCTTTTCCCAGATGTTCTTGTGGGGCAGGAGCCCATCCTGAAGATTTGTGTTTCTCTCCTAGACACTTTTATGATGTCCTGTTGGGTATACAGCACGTGCTCTCCTGTGTGTTAAATTGATTGGAGGTACTGGGACGTTTTTCTTGGAAGGTGTAAAAGCCAAAAAAGCAGAAAGAAGAAGTTTTGGCGCCTGGGCTTGCTGCCTAATGCCAATTCCGTGTGGCTGTGCTGCTCTGTGTGGCTGGGGAGCAGGGCTGAGGTGTCCACACAAGTGTCCTGTCCCCTGTTGACACTGTAAATGGGTTTAGGCTGAAGTGATGAATGTGGGGTGGAAGAGGCTGTTTTTCTAGTTAAACATTTTAAACTGTCAGAGAAGGTGAAAAATGGGTTGTACTCTTTCCTGTGGCCTTTTCCTCCAAAGAGTCTGTCATGCAAGAAAGAGAGGGAATATGTGCCTGGTGTGGATCAAGCCCTTTGCTTTTCCATGTTCGTTTGTTTTTATTGTAAGATAAACCTTTCATGTTTTATTGTTATGAAGTTAAAGGCTGGCCTAGAGGTGCTGATCTTTAGGAGGAACAGCTGGAGTGTCCCCTGCTCAGGTGGGAGGCTCTTTGAAGTGACATGTTGCCTCTTTAAGAAGAAATGGAGCATGTGAGAACTTAAACCTGTAAAACTCATCATCAGCTCTGCCATTGTTTATCTCTGGTGTAACTTTATATAGAATTAAAGTGAAATGCATTACTTTGCTCCTGAGGCAAGATGGTTTTGCTCCCCCTTGGTCTTGGAGACACAGGAAATGACCACATAACNGTGTTGTGATCACAGTGGTTTGGAGCACAGGCTGGGTTCTGTGCCTCAGTCAGGAGAGGAGTGACCCAAGGTCCCTGTGGGATGAGGAAGGCTAAGGTACTTTCTTGGCTTTGTTTCTCAAGTTGCCTTCTTGCACAGAGGGCCAGAACCCATTTGTTGTCAGATCTCCTTCACTTCTCTGTAGCATTTTCATTACTTAAGGCAAGGTCTTAGCTATCTCCCATCCTTTTTTTCTACTCATTATCACTGTAGACTCCTTATGCCTGGAATGAAGTGCAATGATAGCCTCTAAAATTGCACCAAAAATGTGTTTGATGAAGAATAATAATCCCTTCACATGAGCTGTTTCAGAAAAAGCTTCCTAAAGACAGAGTAGCTTTTCCTAAGTCAGTTGTGCTGGACCACATCTGTTTAACAGTGATGTTGGTATGGGGGAAGGCCTAGTTTGTGTTTTAGGCTTAGGCTGAATTGCAGTTGACATAAATAATAAATTTTTCACCTTTTAAGTGTATCCTGTAGCTTCCCCGTGGCCAACAGGAAGCAGCATTGATGGCATGTGAGTGCAGCCCTTACAGAGGGGCTGTAATGTGAGAGAACATCTGAAGGAAGTGACGAGAGTACGAGATAATGATAATTTCTGGAAGTAAATTGAAAGAAACTGTATTAATTAATTATTATTATGTATTAATTATAGATGCTTCCTTAGTGCAGGGTTGTATTAAGACAAAAGAAGAAGCAGTTCAGCACCAGGCTGGTGAGAAGAATGTGAATTTGACTGGTAGCATGGAAAGTGTGGTGAGGTTAGAAACTGCCCAGGCTATGCATGGAGATGATGCAGAATTTGTCATCCTGTAAATCATTTCTCATTGATTAGCTAAGCTGTTTGGATTGGCAGAGGGCATCTTCCTAGGGACAGGAAGGGTAAGACTGGGATTGCTTCCTCATGGCAGGGTGCTGAGCTGGGCACTCCAAATAGTGCTGGAAGAACCCAGAAAGAATCCCCCCACCAAATCCTTGTCAGTCCTGAAGTGCAGCATCCCAACCAAACCAGCTCCACTGGGGGCTGTAGGAACAGGCTGGCAGAGGAGCCAGGCCAGGGCAGCAAGGGGCTGGATTCTGGAAGATAGTAATTATCATTAATGGCACAGACAGTGTGGGAGAGCCAGCACCAGCTGCACTCCGGCAGAGGTAGAGCAGGGAGGCTCTGCCGGGAGGGGCTGGGGGGATGAGAGCAGTGAGCTGTGCCTCTGAGCCTGGGGCCTGGTGTCTGTTCCAGGCTGCGGCTGAGCACTGCTCAGTGGCTCTGAATGAGCCGCTCCAAGGAGTGTCTTTACTGCCTGAAAGGCACAAAGCCCTGAGCTCTGAGCAGACGTGTGAGGATCCGAGACTTTCCCTTAGCTGTGCAAATGCTTAGAGTGAAGAGCTGACCTTGCACACAGCGCTCGGGCTCTGCGGTGTCTGGGGGAGGGATGGCAGGATCGCCTGGCGGGCGGTCGGAGCTCTCTCTTCCTGCATGTTTTGTAAGTCTGCTCCCAAGTTGTAATGACCTGGTAAAGTAGTTACCTCTGGCACAACTGAAAATCTGTAGTAAAATGAAAAGGGTTTTCAAACCAGCTCCCATTTCCAGTTCTCAGGACTGACAGAGAGTAAAGTCCTGACAGAGTGAATGTGAGGGGCTTTGTTCAGTTCATGTTTGCTCACCTCTGTCCTAATATTCAGGGGTTTATAATCAACAGAAAACGTGGGATGCTTAGTTAAGGTACAAGGTGGTGCATCCTAAAGTACTGAGGATGCGAAGTATTTTTTGAGTAATGTTTTCTTCAATAGAAATGAGTAATGTTTTCTTCAATAGAAATTATCAATATACTTTTTACAAGGAAAAAATCTTGAAGAACACAAGGAAACTTAAAGAAACATCATCCTGTATGCCACGAGGGTATAGGATAACCTGGCATTCTTCTGGACTCAACCCACTTACTAATGCATTCAACAGGATCATGTGCTTTTAGGAATATTTAAAAAATGATGTATTTTAATTAACAAACTCATAATATTTAATTTCTTGTACTGAAAGGAAAGAGTTGAAACCCATAACAGGATGTGTTTGCTGCAAAATAAACCTGAAGCTGTTGGTTTGTTTTTTTTAACAAGCATATGCATGACTGATTTTTATTTTTTTCTTTTTAAGGCATTTCCATGCCTTATCTAAAATTCTTCTCTTCAGTGGATATAATTAAAGGTAGAATTTGCCCACTCAGCTGCAAGTTTTTACTGTGATATTTATTGGGTCCTGAGAGGAGTTTTGCAGACTTGCCTGACATCTTGCACAAAATCATAAGCTCACCTTCCAAGGAAAGCAAAAAATTATTTTTAAATATGCCGAGTTTTTTATTGACGCTGAATAATTTTATTTCAACTGCTGGAGTTATTTCTATGTATAGTATAAGGATGTGAAAAGTCATTCTCTCCTAATGTGTTTAAATATGCTCCATAATGAATGTTGTGGATGTGAAAGATAAGCAGCCTGGAGCTTTCTTTGTAAGGTATAGGGTAACACAAAGCTTCAAAGTTCTGCTGCCCTCAGGACACACATTGAAGCAGTTAAAGTAGTGAGATAAATGAAATACAATGAGATATTCATCTGCAGAATCTGAAGCTCAAGGACACAATAAGTTTTCATTTAAGTGTTTCTCATTTGCTGACAACGAGCCAAATAAATTTTAATTCCACATTGTAGATGGTGACAGAAATTCAGGAACGTTCTCTGGGATGAGAGTCTGGTTTGTTCCCCAGATATTTCTGATAATATACTTACTGCATATGTTGGGATTCTAATCTGAATTAGCTGATTACAGTTATTTAAGAAAATAAGAATTGTTTTTTTCAAACTTGTTGTGTAAGAGCTCTCTGGTTTCGTGTGCTGAACTAACATGTAGTTGGATAGTCATAGTCTGATGTTCATACTCTGATATCCCTGAGTTGGAATAAAGAATTACTGTAAAGAATTAAATCATTTTCCATTACTTTGCTTTATCCTTATCCTCACCTGCTGCATTTTTTCTTACAGGTGCTGGATTTGGATTAGGAATTGTTTTCTCAGTCATCTTCTTCAAAAGTAAGTACACTGCATTAATCTTGGCTGCCTGCTTCCCACTTTCCATCTGTTGTAGGTACAGGTAGAAGTCATTGAGGCACATAAAAGTTAATCTGCTTGTTAGACCAATTCTTCCATTATTTGTCCTCTCTTTTCCATTGAAATGGAGTTCCCAAAACTTTTAGCTGTTGTGTGACAAGGATGTTATCCATGGCACCTCCCTGAGCTCCTCCTGTGCTCAGCCCAAGTCCTGGAGTGGCAGGAGTCCCTGAGCCAAATCACTGGAGCCATGTGTCTAGACATCAGTTTATGCCAGCCTTGGCAGGGCTTTAAAACTGATCTTAGTTCTTCAGCTGTGCTTTAAAACAGAATAATTTTCAGTAATACCTTGAATTCAGAGATTGCTCTCTGTTAAATTCTAAACACATGTTACTGTAGTGGGCTGGTTTGGAGGATTTTAGAACCTGAAAATGCCCAGAATGCATCTTCTAGTAATTTATTCTTTCTTGGTGCTTATAGAACAATGTATAACAGTTTTCCTTGACTTTACTTTTTCCTCTCTGCTTGCCTCTTCCACAGGAAAGACATGGCCAATTGCATTTGGGTCAGGGATGGGGTTAGGAATGGCTTATTCCAATTGTCAACATGACTTCCAGTCTCCATATCTTCTCCATGGTAAATTTGTAAAAGTAAGTATCAGTGTGTCATGGTTTGACACTGGCCCAATGCCAGGCACCCACCAAAGCCTCGCTTGCCCTCCCCTGCCACAGCTGGGCAGAGGAGAGAGAAAAAAAATAATGAAGGGTTCATGAGTTAAGGACTGGGAGGAAACACTGCAAGGGCAAAACGAGTTCAACTTAAAGTTGCAAAGTGAATTTGTTACTAACAAAATCAAAGGAGGGTAGTGAGGAGTAAAATAAGGCCTTGAAACAACTTTTTCCCCCCAGCCCCTCTCTCCTTCCCACAGACAGCACAGGGGGACAGGAGGGTGAGATCTTGGTCAGTTCACCACCCGAGGTTTTCTACCCCTGTGAGACTGTGGGTGCCTCCCACAGGAAGCAGTTCTGCCTGAACTTCTCCAGGGTGGGTCCAATCTCACCAGCAGCAGTCCCCCCAAAACTGCTGCAATGTGAATTCCCCCCATGGGTAAACTGTCCCCCCAAAACTGCTGCAATGTGAATTCCCCCCATGGGTAAACTGTCCCCCAAAACTGCTGCTGTGTGAGTCACTCTTCCATGGGGTCCAGTCCTTCAAGGCCAGCCTGGGAGCAGGGGTCCCCTCTCTCCACCAGGTCATCCCCTGGATCACAGCCTCCTC
>VZTT01031190.1:1531-19635 GCA_013400855.1 Buphagus erythrorhynchus | reverse complement strand
CAACCCCAACTCTCTCTTTTCTTCCATGAAGAACTTTTTCCCAAGGGATTATTCCAAGAAGATCCCTGAAGAGGCTAAATTTTGCTCTCCTGTAATCCACGGTTACAACCTCGCTACTCTCTTTCCTCCTCACCCAATACTGATCTCCACAACCTCATGGGCACTACAGCCAAGAATTCCTCCAATATTCACATCTCCAACAAGGCCCTCAGTGTTAATATGAAGTGGAGGAGCACACCATTCCTTGTGGAATCCTTCAGTACTGGGGACAGGCAGTGATCATCAGTGCCTTCCAGGAATATCCTGGACTGTTTGTGTTTCTCCAGTGGATGTCAGGGTAGTGAAATTCCCCCACAGAAGCCAGGATCTGTGACTGTGAGGCTGTTTCTAGTTGCCTGTAGAGGTTCTCACCACTCCTGCTGCCTAGGTGGCCTGGAACAAACACCCATACCAGTGTCACTCTTCCCAGCCAGCTCTTTTGTCCTGACCCATAAGCTCTCACCTCACTTGTCACCCACCCCAAGACAGAACTCAGCACACTCCAAGTGTTGCCTGATGTAAATGGCAAATCCACCTCTGCGTGCTCCTGGTCTGTCCCTCCTCAGCAGTGTGTGGCCCTTTGTGACAGCATTCCAGTCATGGCAGCTGTCCCACCACGTCTCTGTACTCACTGTGAGGTCCGCCCTTTGTGACAGCATTCCAGTCATGGCAGCTGTCCCACCACGTCTCTGTACTCACTGTGAGGTCCAAGCCCTGTGACTGCACACAGATCTCCCATTCCTCCCGTTTGTTCCACATACCAAATGTGTTGGTGCACAGGAACTTCACAGAAGCATTTGACTGTTTCCATTGTAGGGTTGCAAAGGGGTGCCCCATGGTCCTGTCTTGTGGTTACATCTTTGGGTGCTTGCACTCACTGAAGGTGTCCCTTCTAAAGCCTCCTTTTGCTGCTTGGGTGGTCACTATAATCCTCTCCTTTGCACAGTTTATCTCTGTCAAGTCTGGATACACCCCCAACCCCCTTCAAATCTAGTTTAACACTCTCTCAGTGAGCCCTACTAAGAATTTTTCCAAGAAACCAATCTCTTTATACAGCTCTTGACCTTTTTGTCTTGTAGGCAATAATAATAATAAAAAATCCAACTTGCCAGCAGCTCTCTCTGAGGTCAAAGAGAAAGTGGATTTCTAACAACAGATCATCCTCTAGCTAAACAGGTTAAGTTTTTGATTAGGTATAAGATGGGGACATAGTTTTGACACATGGTTCTATGCCAGACCTTGAGCATTTTGAAGGATTTTCAGAGTCTTTAAAAGTATTTCTGTGTATGAACAGGAAGGAAGTTTTGTCTCACTCAAAATTGTATTATTTAGTCCTTCATTAATACTGACAAAACTCTGAAACACCAAAAGCTTGAATATATTGATTGCTCAAAACATACAGATGTATCAACGAGTATAAGTGCTTGCTTAATACTAAATGTTGAATGAGGCTTATTTCTTTGCTCAATATTAACCCCTTTCCAAATATTGTCTTTATTTTGGGCCTAAAATTTTCTGTTATGCTTGAATATAGGGTAAGCCTGATTAGGGAAATACAAATTTCATAGTCTCCTGATGCAACCTGTCTTTGTCAGATCCTGCTTCTTTGAAATATGTTTCCTGTGTGTTTTTTGTCTAGCTATTTCTTCAGTTCTTTTCCTCAAGTATGCTGGATAATGACAATACATCACATGTTTACAATGTGGATGTATCAGTGTAGATGTGCCTCCTGTGAAATCCTGTAGGACTCAGTCTGCCACTTGTATGTGAAAAATCTCCAAGAGGATCCCAGGAAAACTTTTTAACTGCAGCCCCATCACTGAACTGACTGCCTCAATACTTTCATGGTCTAAAACTGCTGTTACTGCTTGTGAGAGAACTCAGTGGAAAGTGTGTTTTACCAACACTTGCTTTACTGGGAGGAAATTTAATCCATAACACTCTGGTCTTTAGCTTGGAGGGTCCAGGATATGAATGCTTTATCAGAAATTTTCCAAGCAGGAAGGGACTTGTTGACCATTATCAAGCTCCTCAGTGATAAAGCAGAAGAACGTGGGAGTATTTCATTCTAAGCCTTGCACCTGGACACTGAGAGCTCATAAACAGATGGGGTTTTTTCCCATTTCCTAATTGACAATTTTATTAATCCAGCTTACACATCCGGAACACCTGGTATGGAAACAGCAGAAGTGCCAGGTGGGTCAGCTTGGATACATCAGGACAATTACATTCCCTGTGGGCAAGTTGGGTTTTTTTGGTTTTTGCTGTCTGGTGTTTTTTAATGTCTCACTCATGCTGCTCTCTTTAAAAGCAGTAAGAAAAGCTCATAGGTGATCAAGCAATTTTGAATTCCTGGGCAAGCAGTGTATCCAGTGTTAATATAATTGGACATCTGCAGTGCAGAATTAAACCTGCAATGGACATANGAGAGAGAACTCACTCAGGTTTTCTTGAGTTAAAATCCACCCAGACCTTGAGTATTCTATTTTGGCATTGTTGTTTTATTTTCATATAAATTTGATATGCTGTAGTTATGATATTGAAGGCACCCTTTCATAACACTTAAGAAACCTGGAGCCTAACTTTGTTCGGAAACAAACACAACTATGACAAAGCATGCTTTGTGTAGTCTTTGTAGCAATAAATAATGAATCTTATAATTAAAGGATGCTCACCACCCCTCTAAGAGTACTCAGCTGACAATACTGTAGTTGATAAAATTATGATGTGGGTATATTGGTGCTAACATAATAAACTTGATTACTTCTCAACCTCTAATTTTTCATGTGGGTTCCAGCACAAATCTCATTTTCTTAACTACTCTCCTTGCACCAATATATGCATCACTTAATACTTGGCCATGGTTGTGTTGGCAGTTCCTTAAAATTAATAAAATGTAAATCATAACAATTGTTGGATGTGTCCTGTGGTCGGGGATAGCTTGCAATACACTTATTAAATATTAAACATGACCTGTGGTCATGCATAATAACATCCATTGATGGATTAACAGCATCCATCCTTGGCTCACAAGGTGGCCAATTGTAACTTTCACAGTAAATGTCCCAGAATAGGGACAGTCTCCCCAGATGACACCTTGCAATCCCATGTCTTCTAGAGATACTGTGCATGTATTGTTACCATGAAAACAACACAGCTCTACTTTCTGATTTAGCAAACCCTGACAACTACTGGGACTTAGCTGCTTAACTTTCAAGAGTTTTCATATTTAGACTATTGTGCTAAGGGGACAGAATTGGTGCTAACAACTAAGTATAAAGGGGGCTGTCAACACAGACAAAGCCCCCAGCTCCATGTGAGACCTTTTCCATAGAAATATCTGAAATTGTGAACTCTTTGCTCTAAGTCAGCAGCAGAATTTCTACTTTTACATGCATTAAAAGGGTATAATCACATGGGATTTAAATATATATAAATTCTTACCCCCAAAATTAATGTTTTGGCACGGTTTCTATGAGTTTAGGGAGGAGTTACCAGAAGATAAATCAGTATTTCACTGTGATAACCAGAGTGATACACAGGCCATAAAAGTGTCCCCAAGTGTACCACAGTATAATCAAGAATATTCCATTCACTTGCAGCATATCAAGTGAAATCCTCACCTTTGTGAGGCTATTGTAGGTTTTGTGGTCAATCACAGTGATTCACCCACCAGACTGCCTGAAACCCAATAATGAAATATGTTTCATTAATAACTGCTGGGTAGAGAACTGTATTCAAAGGCCATTACACTGTAGTTTTCAAAATTAAGTTATTCAGCAACAGGAACAAATACACTTCTGTTGGAAGAATCTCAGAGATGAAAGTGGCTTCTTTGGATTTTATATGCATTTTATGAGCCAAAATTTTGTGCTAATTTTCAGTAAGCAGCCTGACTTTCACATTATAACTAGAAACCATAGGGTTATTTTAAAATGGTGTTGCAAGGCAGTCTGAAGATCTCATCTGGCTTACGTCCCTGGAGGCTGAAAGCAGGAAACTTTGGAGCCTGTGAAGGATATCTGGAGGATCGATAATCTGTAGACAAAATTCACAGAGAATTCCTGTCTCAGGAAAATGTAGAACATGCCTTTTTCTTCAGTGAAAGAAGATTTCTGGAAGCAGGATGGCATTTGTGTGTATTCCCAGGTTCTGTATGTGGAAAGTAAAAGGAGGCTTGTGCAGCTGAGTTGGTGTGCAGTTTCTAAAAGGGAAACTGAAAGCCTAGGTGAAATACTAGACTTTCCAGGGTTATGCAGGAGAAAAAGTGATGACTCAGTCACTAGTTGATGGTAAACTTCCATAACCCATGAGTAAGGTTTTGTATTGCTCACATTTCACCAGGGATGGCTTAAAAACAAACATTAGGGCCTGAAGTTACGGCGGTAGTCTTATAAATATCTATCATCTTCCTCTGTATTTCAGTGGCAAACATTCATCTTTTGAGTCATTGTGGTTTTTCAAGCTTTCCTGTCTTGTTATCAGCCTCCAGGGTGTGATGGGAGGACCTAGTGCTATTCTGCTGCCTTGTGTGGCAGAGTGTGTTGCTCCACCTCCATCTCAGCCAACCTGTGTTGGGAAAAGAGAGAGATGGGAAGTCCAACCCAGGAAACCCCACTCTATTCAGATTTTGAAGGTGGCACTAAAAATCTAACAAATATTGTCCAGTTTCAGGGCACCATTACATCCCTCAGTGACACCTGATTAATTCAGGACAAAGACTTAATTTTTTTTGAGAAAGGGCAAAGAATACAAGCTTTGTGATGTTGTCATGCACCAGCAGGACAAGACAAAGCAAACATAAAGCAGAGATTGTATCTGGAGTGCAGTTTTAAACCAATTCTGTATTTATGTGTCCACCAGAAAACCCTGGTGAATGTGTTGGCAGATGTGGGCAGATTAAAATGTCTGTCGTCAGGAAAAATCCTCCTCCCATTAAGCATGAAGGAGAATAAAAACATAATGAAATTTTTGAAATTTGGATGAGACTAAAATAAAATTATGTTGCTTTTGTAATCCTTGAAATCAAATCCAGAGCACTCCAAGACAAAACTAAGGAAACATAGGTCAGAGCAGAAGCAATTTGGGCAAAAATGGGACATTACTGTTAAAAACGTGTGGTATTTCTGATATGGAGGTCACTTTTATCTGAAGTAGGATTTACTACTTTTATATATGCTGTGATATTTGTGGATTGTTGCTCTTAAGTTACATATATTGATGAAGAAGCTGTGGATCCAACACCAGATGTTGGATCTGCATTGTTACAGATGGGATGCAGAAGGTACTTCTATTTATTTAAACTTTTATTCTATGTTTACAGATGTGTAATTAGGATAGTGTTGGGACTTCCTGCTGTACAGGCACATAAGAAACAAGCTGGTATTTAACCTGTTTTTGGTGAGTGAATGTACCTTTGACAAATAACTGAAAGGTTTTAACAGTTTCCCTCTTACCAGGGAGGCTGAGTGAAATCAAACTGGGAGAAGCCTGTACCAGGCTGGCTGAGGCACAAGGTGAAAAGCATATTTCACTTCTTCTTTAATTATTTTCTGGAAACAAAAAGGATTTTTCTATCCACAGTGATTAATTAGTCTTCTTTCTCGTGGGCTTAAAACAAAAAGGAATAAGATCTTTAGAGGCAAGTATGTCCATAAATTGTCAGCAGCAATTTGCATTGTTGATGTATTTTGCCTCACAGAAGATGATGTGTGAGAGGCTGATCGTGTGCTGGAAGGAACTTGTAGGCATAATTTATTTGAAGGAAGGAGAATAACCATAATTAAAATGCAACCAAAAAAACCCCAAACCCCTACAACCTGAAAATAGCAGTAATGACAGCACAAGAGGTAATAGAACACGCAGTATGTGAGAGTTTTAATGCAATAAATCCAGGACCCTTAGCCGTGTCCTTAGATGTGCTGCTTTCAAGTTTCAATCCTCCTGATTGCTGTGAGAACCTTGAAGTGTAGAATATGAATGAGTGGTGTCTTTTCAGTTTAGCTATTCCAAGTGGAAAACAGTAGAAGAACAATGCAATTTCAAGTACTGATCAAACTGCAATCACAGTAAAAGGAAGAATTAGCCCCTTTTCTGAGCCTTAGGCTACCTGCTATTTTATGTTTAGAGGGCCAAACCCTGATTAATCCTGGCAGAAGTACTGTGGTTTATATCAGAGGGAAGGGATGTTCTGAATACCTCATTTGGCCTTTTCTGGCCTTCTGTACCAGTGTGAATTAAAAAATTTATCAATTCCAACTCTAAATGTTTGATCATCTTTATTTGTGAGTGAAATAAAAATGGGATCCGAGTGTAAATGAGGATCAGTCCTGTCAACGTTTACAATTCAGATTTTTAAGCATAACAGTGATATAGATGCTTTTATTGTCTCACTCCCATGGACTGTCGAGAAAGCAAAGAATGCTTTTCATCAGCACAGAAAGATACCACCACCCTAAAAGGGAGTCAGACAGACTTTCCTTTAATGTCTCTTGCCATCAATTTCCTTCAAAATCCCAGGGTTTTATTTGTTCAGTTTGCAAATGGATGCTTCTCTCTCTTCCCAGACAGCAGGGAGTAATTTAGAATGAAATTCCACTTGGATGTGATGCCCCTGGAAGGTTTATGCAGGTCCAGGTTCAAGAATGTGGTATCTCAGAGCTGAGGGAAAGATATAGCAGACAACAATACTGTCCATAAAATGGTCCTCAAGAATCTACAATAAATTTTAAATGGTTATCTGCAGGGATGGGCATTCTCAGTCTCTATGAGGCATTTTGTTTCAAGGCTGAACCAAAACCATTTTTTCTTATGTCCATCTGGAATTTCTCTTGCTGCAGTGTTCAAAAATTGCCTCTCATTCTTTCTCTTTGTGCCACCAAGAGGAGTCCTGTCTTCTTGATAGCTCCCATTCAGCAGCAGATTGCTCCTAAACATCTCTACATCTAAGGTAAAGTCCAGATTATGTAATGATTTAAATACTTACTTAGTCTCTTTATCTCCACAAAAAATTTAATTAATTTATAAAGTAATTATGCACATTTCTTGTGTATTATTAAGCGTGCTAGTATAAACTGGCTACAAAGAACAGTTCTGCCAGATAACTTGTTCAGGGTGATTTTCATTATTTTCATCTTTAAAGTTTAAATTCACAAGCATCTCCAAGAAAGATATATTATTGCACACAAAGTATCTTTTAAAAATGTAGTGTTTTCCCTCCATTGAGATGAAAGTCTGGAATAAGTATGAATAAGTGGTAAAAATTAGCAGTAAAATTACTCCATGCTCTGTGAGTCCAATTTTGGATATATTCCAAGCTCTATGTAATCTGTGATGGCAGTTTTTTTAGTCCTCTGGACCTTAAGACTTCCATCAATAATGTAAGTCCCAAATTATGAAGAAATCACATCAAAATGAAAAAAAAAAATCATCTTTCATTCAACATGATATATCATATAAGGCTACACTTCAAGCCCATATTTCACTGGAGTTGTTTGGGCTTCTTGGGCAGCACAGGCAAACAGAGGCATGGGCTGTGTGTTGCCAGTGTTTTATGGGGTCCTGTGATTTAGTGAGCAGCTGCTGCAGCCAGCTGGCAGAAATCTGCTGGAGGATGCCCAGCACCACGAGATTATGTGTTTATATTGACATGCCTGGTCATTTGGGGCATGTGAAACTGCTCTGTGTGGGCAGCTCTGCTGCTGGATCACACGGGAGCCCTGGGGACACAAAGGATCCTCCCTGCTTTTGTCTGACCCCTGTTCTTTCTGGTCTCTTTGCCCAAGGGCAGTGCTGGGTGAGGGAGCAGGACAGGAAGGTCAGTCAGGGAGCACTGGAGCAGTGGCCATGCTCAGTGCCATGGGAACAGGCAGAATGCACGAGTGGGGTGCCATGGGAAATGGCCAATGTCACTGTGGGGACACTGCCATTGTCCTAGACAGGCTGTAGCAGCCAGGAGAGGTTTCCTATCACTGGAAAAAGACAATCATGTTCAAAAAAGAGGAAGAAGAAACCAGGGAACTATCATCCCTGGAACTATGATCCCTGGGAAGATCACAGAGCAAACTCTCCCTTTAAGGGAGAAGGTGTCTGGGAACAGCCTGTGTGGATTTGCTATGGAAAATGTTACTTGCCAAACCTCATTGCCTTCTGTCATGAAGTGTCTGTTCAGTGGCTGAGATGGGAGCAGTGGGCAAACCTCCATAAAGTTTTTTAGTTAAGGAATGTTCAGCTTTATTGTAGGGACAGAGCTGCACAAAGCCTTTCATTGACTGAAGCTGCGCTCCTATGTGAGTAGGTGTGTAAGATTTATCATTTTAAACAGGCTTACTCTATTGCTTATATGTGCAGAGTCTTCCCATCTTTAAATTACAAAGTAATTTTGTTCCTCACAGAAGTAATGAACCACAAGAGATGTCATTAATAATTCCCCCTTTCAGATGTCTTAGATTAGAATTAGTATGCTAAAACAATATTTTTACCTATCTATCATCCTCAAGGCAAGGATTTATCATATTTTTATAAATATAGTCTCTTTTGGCTTTGCAGCTCTGTCTAATATAAAGTCTAATATAAATTTGCCACTTCTGTCAGCTTCTACCCTCTCCACGGTAAAATTTACTTTCACTTGACACCAATTTGGGCCATGGAATTTGTAAACAGAATTTCAAAGGGATTAGATACACCTTGTGCTAATCTAGAAAACTGAAAACATTAGTGGGGAAACTTTTTCCTTTGCCCAAACAAGAGCAAGAGAAATTGGTGGAGATTTAAATCAGGTGTAACCAAATCTAGTGCTTAGTCACCAAGACAAGCAGCTCTGGAGAAGAAAAATAGAAAAGAAAAACTAATATAGTAAGAAACCTACCAAAGAAGTTTCTCTCAGCTGGTTGCTGGGAGGTTTATGCAGGTCCAGGTTCAAGAATCTGGTATCTCAGAGCTGAGGGAAAGATGAGAGCAAAAAGATATAGAAAGGTTTCGACTGGTTGGTTGAAAGTCTATGAAAACTGGGAAAAAAAGAGTTCCTGAGAGACACGTGGTAAGTGACCAAGGGAAAATCCAGCCTTTAGTACTGTGAGTTCCTGAAACCATGATAGCAACATGAGGCCTCTATGTCAATGGAGAGGTGAGGTTTTGTCTGGTCGCTTTTTTGGGTCAGGTGAGGTTTTCTTTGGTTGCTCTATTTCCCTCTCTGAAAGGTAAAAGCTGAATGAGTCCAGCCCATTTCATATTTTAGAAGGCTGGAAGGGCAGTAGTCAGGAGCCTGCCTACATGCCTGGCAGCACCTTTTAGTGACCACAGCTGTAGACCAGGACATTCTGGGGGGCTGGGAGTGGCAGAGGCAGAAGAAGGTGAGGGCAGGAGACAAGACCTGCTCCAGAGTCTGCCTATGGCATGAGCAGCCCCAGGCTGTTTCCACTGATGAGCTGTAGCTGAGGGGAGAGTCAGAGGGCTCTCACCCCTTCTTTTCTGCCCAGTCCAGAGAGCTGGCAGCTCTGTGGTTGTGTTAGATCCTGTTTTCTGCATGCAGGGGAGGAGAAAAGGACCATAAAGAAGACAGGTGGTGAAGCTGCCTTGCATGGCTTCGATATATGTGAGCTGTGAGCACATTGTGTGCTACCAGGAGGGCCCACACTCTTGGTTACTGACAAAGAAGTACTGGATAATCTGTTGAACTTCAATTACTGCTAATTAGGTATCCATACTCTGATTCATTTGGAACCATTTCTGTTCCTTAACTCCTACAAAAATAAAACGAGAAGCTCTAAACCAAATTATTTTGTTCATAATGCAGTTACCACTAATGAACAGCTGCCAAAAAGACAATTTTGTCTAAACAGTGTAATAACAATTTGCCAATGGGCAGCAGCATAAATGAGCTGTCCATCATGCAGCACTTTCTTAAATTGAAATCAAAAGGAGATCTCTTCCTTCTCCTGGTTTTGTTCTTACATAGACTGAATTTGACAGGTTTTGAAAAAAAATCACTGCAAGCTTATACACAATATTGTGACTGATATATAACTTAGGAAAGGAGCCAGAGATCAGATAATGTAACTGCTCAAAATTGTCTATGTGTTTTATGCTACCAAGTTGCTTACAACTCACAGTAAAGGAGGTGACCAACAGCTCTCCATAGCAATGATTCTACTAAGTTTGAAGCTTGAATAGCTTCTCAAAAATACTTGTAAGCCTGTGCCAGAGGAGAGAACCAGAACTGTGAAAGCAGACACAGGGCTGTTGCTTAGTGCTGTAAACTAGTTCCCAGCAAGTCCTCTTAACCCAGCAATAAAATGCCTAAATTCTTATCTCTAAACCCAAGCATAGGAGGCAGGTAATTGGCTGCAAAAATTGAGTGGTAACACATTAAATTTCAGATATTTGTTATGTAATTACCTCAGAATTGATTTAATCTGAAAAAAAAATCTTCTCTGTGAATGGATCTGGTGCAGGGCTGATTTTGCATTTTCCACATATTTCTTTTTCTGCCTGAAATTCATCAGCTGTGTTGCTAGAATGCTTATCTGCACATTCTGCTGGTAGCATAAGTTTGAGAAAGTCTCAATAACAATCCATAAACAACCAGAGAAGAAACTGGCTCTTCAGAAGATCCTTCTGTGCTACTGTTAGGTCATTTTGCAAAGGAGAGACGACAGAACTTCAAGGTGGTATAGAGTGGAGAGAGGTTGAGGTGCTAGATCAAAGCCCTTTAAAAAAAGAAAAAAAACTAAGAACAAGAGAACAAAAATCCCCACAAAACAAAACAAACCCTCTGAGTTATTTGAACTCGATTATCTTGACTCAGGTATTTCTGTGTGTGGGTGTTTGTGATTCCAGTTAACATCTGGAGAGGGGGTGGTTTCCTGCCTGCTGGCAGCAGCTGTGCCCAGTCCCTCCAATGCTGGGGTGCCCTTCCAGCTTGCTGCTGACCCACCTTGCACTGCAGAGCTGGCAGCCTTCTCAGGGCACATCTGGAGGGCAGCTCCCAGCAGTTGCCTGTCCTTCATTATTTTAGCTGGGAAGGGATAGAAACAGTGAGAGCGTGTTAGCTCACCCCAGTGCCTGCTGCACCAGCACGGCGTCGAAATAAACATTTCTGTCCCTGCAGGAGCTTGGCAGCTGGCTTGCTCCGTCCTTCCCTTGGAGAACAGGAAATCCAGAATGTCTTTCCCAGGCTAAGCAGAAGCAGATATATTGTAGCAGTGCAAGGAGATAGATTTACACGATTGCAGAGGACAAAACACAAAGAAAGCAGCGCCTTTAGAAGAAAATGTAGGGAAATATGTGTGTGTTTCTTGTCACTGTGATTTCCACCATGGTTAGAACAAGCAGTGTGGCAGGAGGCAGGGACAGCAGAGTGGGGTTGAGGGGAGACTTCTGCTTGCAAAAAAGTGCTGCTTGCTGCCTGCTGGTACAGAAGTAATGCCAGTTCAATTCAGCATATGAGCAGCAGGACTCTTCTTTGCATGTAGGTCCTTTTAATAATGTCCAATATGTGACAATTTAAACTTTCTAATAGAGTCCAGACAGTGCTCTACATATACCTTCTGCTGTTACAATGTAATAGCATTTTGCACTTATTGGTTTACCATGCTATCTTTTAAAGAAGACAGGATGCTGACCTGTGTAAAAATGCTTAATTCAGATAATCTACATAGCAAATGCTTAGGCTTGATAGCTCATACCACCATCAGATGTAAACTGTCATATGGTCTTTGGGAATCCTGCACTGCAGTCCACCTGGGTATAACCAGAAGCAGAAGCAAAGGGGTGTGAAGTGGGACATAGGACAGCAGAGGATGTCTGTGCATTTAAAAAATCTCTGGGTCCTTTTCTACATGACAGGATGTGCATGACCTAATTCATTTGATGTTGTGTTATTTTTATTCTACCAGTCATGGGGGCTTTTGCTTTCCTTTCCTTTTCATTTTTATCTTCCCTGCTCTGAGAGGTAGGAGGCTTATCTATGCCTTAACCATGCTGTGCAGGACTGATACGTTTCTCTGTGCATCCATTCCTTTCTGAGAAGCTTTTTTTAGTCCATCTGTTACTTGCAATACAATTTAATAGCAAGGTTTCTCTAAGGCCCGTGAAAACAGGTAGGCAGATAAAGATGCAGGCTAACTATGGTTCTCTTACTGCTTAGTTGGAGCTTGTGCTTCATTAGGGAGTCCAGACAGGAGAGACCTCACAAAAATCCCCCTGGTAGCAATAGGTTCAGTCAGAACTTGTAGCTAAGACAGCCAGCAGGAGACAGAAATCAATAGGAAAGCTGCCTTCATTAGCTCCCCTGCTCTGCAGCTCTTTGTTTTCCCTTCACGTGTTGCACACAGGCATATTTACACCACTGTTCCCTAGCAAGTCTTGACTTCTCATTGACCTTATTTTGTCTCCCTTGTTTTTTATACTGGATAAAGGGTCCTTTCTCCTCCATCATTCACTCCAAGTTATTTCCTAGTCTCTTGGAGTATTTTCTACCTTGCCTCTTGTTATAGAGCCAATTCTGATTATGATTTGGTGCATATAAACAATTCATTTTCTGTGTAAATTAGTTAAACTGTTTTTTAGTACCTAAAGAAAAGTTCCTTCAAACAGACTAAGGGAAAGAGCCTTGAAAAGCAGGCAGACATCAGAGACAAGCAAGAAAAATGGCCCTGATTTTGTTCACAAGATGTGTGGGATTTGTGGGAAGGCAAATTAACTCTCTCCTCATTTAGTTAAGGGTTCTCAGTGATGGCAACAGGAGTGTTTTTCTCATCAAATGAGGAATGAGTGAAAACATAAGATGATTTGGAACTGAACATATTTGCAGTTGTTTATGTTTTTGGCTAGCAAGATACTTCAATATTCACTATCATTTGCCCTACCACCTTAAATTATTAATTATTTAAGGTGGAGAAAATATTTTTCATTCCATTAGTGCAGTTCATACCGCAATGTGATGCTGATCATGGCTGTGGCTTGTACATTGCACAGGTGCAAAATAAGGCAAGAAAGCAGAAATTTGGGGGTTTTCTCCTTTTCTTTTTCTTCAAAATACAAGTTACATATTGGGAAGTGCATGCACACACACAACAATCTGGGTGCTGAAAAACATTAGCTTGCAAAACAGAAAGTCTCCCTAGTGGCTCTGTGAGTTAAGCACTGCTTTTAATTTTTGCTATTTCTTTAGAAATTGGAATTTCCATCATAACATGTGCTAAACTCTACAACATGTAAAATACATCTTATGTCAGCCAGGAAATAAGTCCCCAGGTAGTTGTTAATGTAGTAACCATGAAAAAAGGTGAGATTTTTGGTCTTATATTTGGCCTGGAAAGGTTTTTCACATGTGAATTGCCCTAGCACTACTTTGTGCATGTAGTGCAAGTCTTCTTGTAGAAGACTTTCAGAGGGTTCAACAAAATAATGAAAACACCTGCTTTGTGGGTTACTTGTAGGTAAACTGATCCCAAAGCTAGTGTTAGATGAAACTGCTTTAGAAGTAGCAACAATAAGAGTACGGTATCTGAAAAAATAGCTTTCCTCATTGGAAGGACACTAGATTACTCTGTTTACAGCTGGTCCTGTTTGGAGGTAGGGTGAGAATGGCTGTGTGTGAACATGTCCAAAAGGAAACTTCCCTCTTGATCCAACATTCAGCTCACTTTTTGTGAACTACTGCAAACTCAACACAGATAAAACAAGAAAATGTGCTTCCACATTCTTGTGCCACCACGTACTAGATTTTTGCTTATATGTTCATGGTTAAACTGATTTGGGGCTAAGATCAAACTGTCTCCCCAGACACCTCTAAGAGCCAAGCACAGATTGTGAGGAGGTTTATATTTTTAACTCTTCTTTAGATGTCATGGTGCCATCCATTGCCAAGGTACTGCTGGAGGAAGTCTGAGGGGTTCTGAAGTGTGGCAGTGCCCTTTTTTGTGGTGTGTTATGGCTGTAGTAGATGATGACTTGCTGAAGTTAAAGCATTGGTAAAACGTGCTGGGAAGGTGCTGTATATTGAGAAATGCTCCAAGGCACAAACTGGGCTGCTTTCAGTTCTGTTACTTTTGAGGGAGCTGCAGTAGCTCTGTGTGACAGTATGGTCTTGTGTATAAGTGTGTAAGCTTGTTAAGATCCAGATCCAGGATATTCAAAAACAGCATTTTGTTCCATTCTGCAAACAGACCCTAAGTTTAGCACTGTTTTAGTTGGGGCCTTTGTTTTGTTTTGTTTATTTAAATTGATTTATATTTTAACTGAAATGGAAACAGTTTAGCAAACCCAGACTCTTGCAAACAGATTGTGCTGACTGTGAGGATAAGTTGTGGGCTGAGTTTTGTATCTGCTGAAACTATAGAAAAATCTTAGCGTGAACTGCAAGCTAAGATGATGTTGTTGCTCAATTTGCTTTAACTAAAAGTGCCTGCAAAAGATCAGACTAATTAGGGCTGCCTCTGAGGGCCTAAAAAATGCACATTCTTATTAAAATACCCTTGAGCTTTTAATTATTTTCAGATGGAAATGTGATGGAGGACTGTGCCTGGATTTTCCTATCTGAAACCAGGTGGGTGCCTCAGAGACCTGGCTGGCAAAAGTGCAGGTGGTTCTAGAGGACAGAAACAGGAGTTTAAGCAGAAGTTGGGGCACAGCATGAATCTCCAAACATACACTGTCTCTCTTCTTGCAGGAGATGCTTCTCTTTGTATAAACAAAAGCCAGCTCCTGCAGCCTCTTTTGGAGCCCCACAGGCCCCAGCCTGTCTTGGTGGCCCTTCCTGTTGCCCTCCATCCAGTGTCCTGGGGAACCCACAGCTAGACAAGCACTCAACAGTAAATCTGTTGCTTTCACTTTCCAATGAATATTTAAATTCTTTCAGTGCAGAATTTATTTCTACCACCCCTCTGCATTTCTATTTCATTTGTGTCCATATAAAGTGATCTGCAGTATTTTTTTTCAGCCATCAAGTATAGATTTATTAGGAATACAAGCAAAACTATTTGTCAACACTTATTTGGGTTCAATGCCCGAGATAAGAAACAAAAACCTGCTCTTCTTTGGTCTGTGTGATCCAATATGATTTAGGCACAAACAATTCTTCTAAAGGAATGCTGTGCTGATTCTTCAAGAGTCGTTTCCAGCTGAAAATAACAATAATCATGAATAGCTGTCAATGTACAATGTGGGTTATTTCTCTGTGATTCAGTTCCCAGCCTCTCACTAGTCTGGAATCCATGCAGCTCTAATCACCTTATTTTATAAATTTGGGAGATTCAGAAGACATGCATGTCATCTTTTTGAGGTGATAAAACATAGTTTGCACGAACATTCCATAATCTTTAATAATAATCTTGATTATTCTGACACTTCGAAAATATCTTATTTTTTTGGCACTTCAGAGATATCAAAGTGATATTGAATTAATGAAAATTTATTGAACTTCTGATAAAGCATGAGGAAATGTACTTCTATTTTGATGGACTCTGATCTCTTCTAAAACATGAAAGCAAAACTCCAGACTTTTAATGTTACTTTACATAGATTCTCACAGGAAAGGTACAAATATGAAAAGGAAGAATTAGCCGAACTTCAGTCAGCTGGGGAGATCTGATTTTAGTGGTGTTTGTTTAGGCTGAAAAACAAATCCAAGGTGATCAATGATGGGAGACTGACATGGCAGAGAGCACTCTGAGCCTGGGGTGCCCCAGAGCTGGGCAGCTCAACCGTGTCAGGACACCAGCTCTGCTTCTGCAGTGCTTACAGAATTCTGCCAAAATTCAACACTTGTCTTTCATGAAGCCTTACAGAAATAAAGGGCTTGATACTTCTGATCAGAGATGAATTCCTTTGTGATATTACCTGATCCTGATGACCTGAGAGCTGGAGCACCTCTCCTATGGAGACAGGCTGAGACATTTGGGGTTGTTCAGCCTGGAGAAGAGAAGGGTCTGGGGACACCCTACAGCACCTTCCAGTGCCTAAAGGGGGCTACAAGAGGGACTTTCTATAAGGGTATGTAGGGATAGGACAAGGGGGAATGTCTTCAAACTGGAATAGAGTAGGTTTACATATAGAGAAGGGTGGTGAGGAACTGGAACAGGTTTCCCATAGAAATGGTGGATACTCTGTCCTTGGTTCAAGACCAGGCTGGATGAAGCTTTGAACAGCTGGGTCTAGTGGAAGGTGTTCCAGCTTATACCACAGGGGCTGGATTCTAGATGATCTTTAAGGTTCCTCCCACCCCAAACCATTCTATGATTCTATCATTTCGGGGACTGCAGTTTAAACATTATTGGTATTTTCAGGTGATGCCTTAAGTTTTATATTTTTCAGATTCTGTACTGCATTNACAATTAACCCCAGTATGTAAATGAACCAAAGGTCATAAAAGTGTGAAAAATCATGTCCCATCATCCATCTTATGTCCATCTTGGGTCCATCTTGGGTGTAGCCTTGGCCAGGCTCTTGTACTGCCCAAGGTGTATCCTTTGAAGGCCTTCTAATAAATACCTAGTTTATTCCTTTAACACTGTCTAGCCTTTGTTCTAGGTAGCCTCTTCAGACATCACAGGCTTCTCGAAACAGAGGCTGTATTACTTTGCCTGTCTTAGCTGATCTCAGCCGATGAAATACAAAGATTCAACAACCAATGAAAATAACTTTTGTTATTGAGCTTAATCCATAACTTCAACATGGATTACTCTTGAAATTAACTTCCATGCTAGCTGTATTTGAAAGTTTTATAGCAAATACTAAGAGCTGGCATTCAGCAACTAGCCTAAATTATGGCTAATCATAAGGAATTAATGGTGTTGCTTCTGTGCTTGCCTTGGGTGAGACAAAGCCTGTATCTTATGGCAGCTTTGCCAGCTCTTCAGCTCTAGAAAGTTTCTTAAATTTTCATGTGACAACAGAAAAAAATCCTTTGTTCTCTCAAAGTATGAATCCAGGTTTGATCATTCAGGAGTATTGGAAAAAATTCTCTGGGCCAGAGTGCTTGTCCCACATGTAGAATGCAGTCAGGGCTTATAGCACCAAATATGTGTCTCCTGAGGAGGAGATGCTCCAAAGTCCATCAGGCAAACTGCCCTGGTTTTGCTACCAGGTGAGCAGAACATGCAAACAATTTATTTCACTAATTACTACACTAATTACTGAATCTGACAGAGCTGGCCAAAAAAATCAGGAGCCTGTAGCTTCCATAGTTTTCTGGAGTGCCTTCTGGCACTGCAGATAGACATCAGCATTAAAATTCAGGACTCTGTAGTGTTCTCTGGGTGCAAATTTCTGCCAGGATTAGCTAGTTACTGTGATCTTTTGGACATTCTGGGAAATGGTTTTAGGGATGGCCAAGAATAAATATGCATGGGGGTCTGAAGCACTGCAAATAAAGGCCTGCATGGAGGTGTGTGCTTGAACTGAATGCAGATGGGTGTTTCCTGATGGCTCTGTGGACACAACTGGCTTATGGTTGAGACATGATTTTGTCTCCCAGAGGCTGCTGAAACTGAGAATTATTTGTAATAACGCTGCTTAATTTCACATGTAAGTGGACTCTCAGCATAAATAAAAGCATTGAGGTAGGACAGAATCAGAGAAAGGCCAGATTTAGGATTGCACTAAACTAGGTGTCCTGATTTTAGCTGGGAAAATTTTGTCCTCAGAAGTTGGTACATTGCTGTGTTTTGGATTTAGTATGAGAATAATGTTGATAACACACTGATGTTTTGGTTCTTGCTGGGTAGTGCTTGCTCTGTGTCAAGGACTTTTCAGTTTCCCATGCTCTGCCAGTGCAGAGGTGCAGAAGAAGCTGGGAGGGAACATAGCTGACCTGAATTGTCCAAAGGGATATTCCAGACCACAGAACATCATGCCCAGTATCTAAACTGGGGGGAATTGGCTGCACAACTCTGTTGTGCCTCACTTATTTGTGTCTGGGATGAATTCTCTCCCTCTCTCTGTCTCTTGTCATTGCAATTATTTGTTTTGTTGTTGTTGTTATGAGTAGTAGTTTATTTTACTTTATTTCTGTAATTCAGTTGTTCTTTTACCTTGTTTACCTTTTTTCTCCCCCAGTTCTCCTT
>VZTT01031188.1:0-13679 GCA_013400855.1 Buphagus erythrorhynchus | reverse complement strand
CTCAGGTGAGGCAGAGATGCTGCCAGGCTCTGACAGCTGGTGATGGCCAACTGCTCCCTGAACAGAAACACACGGAGCAGCTTTTCCTCAGAGGGTGGTTTGGGAACCAAGGACAAGTGGCTTCTGTTCCTGAAAGGTGCTGGGTTTTAAAGCCAAGCCAGTTGGAGCAGCAGGAACTCAATCTCAGAAGCTGTTGCTATTCATTGCACTGAACAGCAGAGAGGGCTTCAGAGCCTCTCTGTGCCTGGCATTTGAGGAAAGCTGACGTCTCATAGGGGGCTGGAGAGAGCTGGCTTGGAGGAAAGGACATCAAACAACAGGACAGTGATATCTCCAAACACAAACATGGGGTGATGCAGGAGGAAAGCCCATCTTCTCCTTCAGGAGTCCCCACCTGATTTGTGTGGCTCACACTGAGCACACAGAGCTCAGCTCGTGGTGGCCCCACCTTGGAGCAGCTCCTGCCTGTGGGTCTCATCCATTCACTCACCCACTCCAAACACAGGATTGGGGAAGGATGTTCCAGGCATTCCTGATTACACTTGCTCCTCTCCACAACACCCATTTTTTAGCATTTAAGGGATGGAGAATAAAATTACTCTGTGTCTTCCCAAAGATGATCTCAAATCATTGCTAATCCTGGCAGATGGGCACTATCATGACTGTATATGAAGAGAGGGAAGCCCAGAGAAGTTTGCTGAGCTGCCCAGGACAAGGCTGCGAGCCAGGGTCAAAGTCAGCCTGAAAATCCAGTTTTCCTTGCCCTCTTACATTGGACATTTCATCATTTTGATGTTCTCTTTACAACTTCTTGTGTCAAAACACAGGATCCAAATTCCACTGCAAGGAAAAATTAAAAAAACCCAACACAACCAAGTGTTATCCCATTCTGTGGCTCACATGTTGGCTCTTCCCAACATGTGAGCTTCAGCAAAAGCTGAATAGCTTCAGCAAAAGAGCTCCTGGCTGCTCTGACAAAGCCAGCTGCTGATTTCAATGCACTTTGGTACAGATTTTTCCTTGCTTCTTTTTCTTTTTTCTTCCCTTCAGGCTGCATCCTCAGGAGCTGCTCCTCTGCTCTGCCCAAACCTGAACCCCTGTCAACACCCATCAGTGCAAACCACTGTGAACAGCACTTGAACCCAACATGAACCCACACAGGTTCCCCAGGCAAACTGTGTGTCAGCAAGAAGTGTCCTCAAAGCCCTGATCTAAGGGGCTGTGAACACAGCCAGAGAAGGTGCTGAGAATCAAAACTGCAGGAGGCTGAACAGGGAACAGATTTCACACTGGAGGGCATTGGAGACAGCAAACAAACCCTCTCTTCCTTGCCTCATGTGCTGCACTATCTTAGCAACAGCTTTGTATTCAGAGGCACCTGGCCACATTCAGATCCTCAGGGGTGATCTTCTCTGTGATTAGGATGTGAGGTAGGGTTTCACACTGCAGAAAAGCAGAAGCTGAAACCCTCACTGACTTCCAGCAGTAAATTGCTTTCTGGAATATTGACAATCCATTGACACAAATGAGGTTTGACCAAAGTCTTCCCTGTGAGGGTGGGCAGCCCCTGGCACAGGATGCCCAGAGAAGCTGTGGCTGCCCCTGGATCCCTGGAAGTGTCCAAAGCCAGGTTGGACAGGGCTTGGAGCAACCTGGGATAGTGGAAGGTGTCCCTGCCATGGCAGGGTGAAATGAGATGTGCTTTAAGCTCTCTTCCAACCCAAACCATTCTGTGATTCTGTGAGGGCTGTTCTGCTTAGATGGAAGCTGAACAACCACAAGTCCTACAGCACCTCTGACTGCTGGTGTTGGATGACACAGCATCATGTCCCCAATATGTTTGCTTCCTCTCCTGAAGCACAGAACAGGGGATGCAACCACCTGCCATCATCCCACAGATCACCAGCACCTAACCATGAGTGCAGAAAGCACTACCTGGGGAAGCCCTGCTGAAGAAATACCACTAACATTGCTAACACTGCTGCTGTCACATTTTCTGCATCACTTCTGCCACCTGCCAAGGAGCAAAACCAATTGCTTCCTTCTGCAGGCTGCTCTGGCACAAACCTGTGGCACCTGCAAAGCCCCACCAAGCAGTAGTGTCAAAGTCAGCCAGCAAATGGCACATGATACAACCACACAGCGAGGGTATTTCTGACCTGGTACGTGGCTTCCAAGGTAAAACGAGGAACTGGCACTTCCACACCCACTGATCCCCACAGCTAAAACTCTGGGGGCAAGGAAAACAGGGTCATCAGGTTGGTTGACTGAAAAGAAGATCATGCATGGCCTTGTGCCAGCTCAGGTGGGCTGGTGGCTGCAGCTCCTTCAGGCACTAAAACCTGCAGCACCCACTGGGTGCTCCAGTGAAGCCCTGCCTGAGGCTGCAGAGGAAGCAAGGGAGAGGATTTTATATCAAGAACATCTGTTGTAGCCACCATCTTTCCATTTGACTTCTACCAGCATTTGGTTCAAGTTCCCCATTTGAAAGAAGAGGGATATTGCTACTTCCCCACCTCAGAAAGCTGCTACAGAGCTTAATTAATGATGGGGGGGTTGGTCTCTGAGAATGTGGATTACAGGAAGTACCCAAAATTCCTTGTTCAGTTTTACCCTTTGTTCTAAGAGAATAAAAATCCCTCCTGCAAGGAGAACAATCAGATCCACTGGCTTGCAAAAGCCAGCATGCATGGACTTTTCCTTCTGTCATCCTAAGTAAGGCATTAAAAACTGGGAATTAAAACCACGTCTGATCTTCAGTTTCTTTGGCTCCTTATTTCACAGTTTCACTTGGGAAGGGTCAACAGAACTGCTTGTTCCCATGATGTTTCTAGGGCTGTGGTAAAACCAGGTCTGGTCCCAGGCTTGTAGCAGAAATCTGAGTGTATCCAACACCACACAAATGCACCACTGAGTGGTTTCTTACCTTCTTGTCTCACTGCCAGACAAAGCATGGGGGGCTGAATAAGAGAAAAAAATGTACTTGTGCATGAAATCCAAGAGAATCACATCTTCCCAGAGCTCAGGCAGGGCACCTCCTCCTACAGAAGCCATTTTTCCTTCCTCTCAGCAGCTAAAGTGCATTGACCCCAGTTCAGAGCTTTGGAGAAGATTCAAATCCAGCTCCCTCACTTTGCTGCTAAAATTGCAGGGTGTGCATCACCACTCCTCTGTGTGTCAAAGCTGAGCACCCTGCTCTATTAGCACTGTAAGGTGTTAATTAAGGCAGGACAGGGGATAGGTACTCACTGCACATGGTGTGCCCACCTCTTCTGAGAGGTTAAGGATTACCTGGAGCAGTTGAGTGTGGAATCCCTGGCATCACACATCACCTCTGACCCCGTGTTACAGCCTCCTTTTTAAACAAAGAGTCTGAAGGGCATTTCCTCTGAAATAAACCCCACAGTCCACAGTGAGAGGGTTGGATGGAGAAGGTGGCATATTCTATACTTTCCTTACAGACTGGACTTTGAATAGGGTTGCAAAAACAACTGTGCACCTCTTGTTTAGCCATGTCAGTGTAAGTGGTTTGGTTTGACTGCTCTAAGTTGTAACATTGCTCCTTGTAGCACTCAGCCACCACCTAAGCAAGACATTTCAATTACTTCAATTTGCATACTTTAAGAATTTTCATTCCAATAAAAGTCATAAACCAAGGAATACTAAGTTTGCTCATGGAATGAAAACATCACTCCTTGCTCAGATCCTCCAGAAGCAAGCAGGATCCAGGTCCTCAAATCCCTCAGAGCTTGCACCCTGCTCCCCTGCACAGCACCAGCAGATTGCTTTTTTTGCCTGGTTTTTGTTTGTTTGTTTGCAGCTGTGCTGAGGAGTTCAGAACTCCCCTGCAATAATTCTGCAGCCATCTCTGGGTAATACATTTCCACTGAGCAGTGCAGACACAGCCATGCTGGAGCTGTCAGCATCCCTGTGGCAGGAGGGACCTGGGAGGTTTGATGATGAGATGGAATCCTTCCCCAGGATCCTCCTGCACTGCCCAGGTGAGGAGCCACCAGGAGCTGCTTCTGCCCCTGTACAGTTCAGTTCTTTGGAAATCACAGCCTCTGCAAGCAGAAAATGAGGATGTGTGCAGTGATCCTCCAGCCCCAGGACAGCTGGGAGGTCAGTGCTTGGTGCACCCAATGCAAGGCTGGAGCCTGGCATGTCTCAGCTCACACTCACAGGCTGAGAAGGGAATGAATCATCTCCCTTCACCTCCCTGAACACAACTTTTTCTCCCCATTTTGGACACCACATCCTCTTCACATCTCATCCAGCCATGCCAAAGAGCCCAAGAGCTCCCAAGTGCAGCACCCTGACACCCCACACCATTTTCTCGTTTTAGAGGCGCAAAATTTCCCAGCTCCTAATCAATCTGTCCTCTCTTAACGAGCACTTAGCATCCAAATTACCTTTCATAAAGGCCATTTTGCAAAGAAGGGTTTCCTGTTGTCATCCAGTCTGCCTCTGCTGCCTTCCAGGAGCTCATAAAACAATTATTGTCCCTCTGCATTGTCGCATGAGCTATGGATGCAAGCAGCTGATGAGATTGATTGCTTCCACAATACCCAATTAACCCACTCACTCTGCAAACGATTGCCTTAATCAAAGGCAATTAGCGCTTGAATGGCTACAGCAGACAGAAAGCCAGGATTTAGTGGATGATTCAGATAACATTGCACAGACATCTCCTTGGCCTTCTAAGGGAAAACATCTTCACTAATGCTCAGCTCAGAGCTGGAAGTAGATGAAACCTCAGGTCGGTGGTGTGAGGTGGCACAGAAAACACAAGGGAATAGGAACACACACTTCCCTTTACTGATAAAAGAGGAACTTGCAATGGCTGATGTTCCCTTTTTCCTGCTTTTTCTGCCCATGCAGGGCCCGGAGCACCAAGGAGCTGACCAGACCTCAATGACCAACAGGGTCCTGAAATGGTGACTTGCGTCTGATAGTCAGATCCAGTCCTCTGAGCAAAGTCAACACTGTTTTACAAAACCACCTTCCATATTGATTTCTTCCACAGCATCTCCTCCCACAATGTAAAAAAAAAAAAAAAAGCACCCCAAAAGACTCAGTTTGTAGGTAGGACGATGTCTCTGCAGAAATACAGGTGTCAGTGTCCTCAGGGACTGTTTTTCCTCTAGACAAATCACTCCAAACTGGCACAGCAGAGACCAAAGCCTCACCATGGGAAGGTCAAGAACAACCCATGACACCTAAAGCAGACGACAGAGATCATTTTAGAACATATGAGGAACAACTTCAGGGCTGAAGCCAAGCATGGAAAACCAGTTCTCCAGATCACTATGAAAAGATGTTGTCATCTTGCTTCATCTTGATTTTGTAATGGCAAAGGTGCTCCCTGATGCTCGGGTCAGTATGGAAAATGGAGCCAAATGCAACATCCCTATGGAAGGATCATGGGGCTGAGCTTAACTACACATGGAGACCCTGGGGCTGACAGAAGGAAGACCAGGTCTGTCCCCCCCTCAGGCATGTGGCATTTACATGCAAGGTCCATCCCTGGGCTTCCAGTCCCACTTAATCGTGAATACACTTGCATTGGTGGCTCACAGCTGAAAATCCAAATTGCTTCTAAGCAAAGCCCCAGTAATAAAGCTGAAATCCATTAAGCCTGTGATGTTTGCCACTATTTAAATCTGATTAAAATTGTACATGACACCACTAAGCTGAACAGTCAGAAAACACCCCTGTCAAGTCTGATGTTCCCCCATGTAATCCAGACACCCCCCCTTCTTTCAGGGTTGTCAGCTAAAAGGAGCCATAATAAGAGATCATGTACCTAATCCAGCTTCCTAAGCTGTTTTTAACTGGTTTCTTTAATCACTTGTTATGATTCCCTGCGGAGCAGCTCTCAGGTGACAAAGACATTAGCACAGTCATTCATACTCCGGGAGGGATCCCAGATGGGATCACCCTGCTCCCTGTGCCCACCGAGTGCAGCAGGGACAAGACACAGCTGCCTCTGCAGAGGGATGAAATATGGAAATAACGGCAGCAGAGGGTGGCAGCCACAGGGCAAGCAACTGCAGGGTAAGGAGTGGTGCAAAGGACACTCATCAGAGAGGAAACTTCTTCTGGCAGAGTGATATGGATCCCCCAGTGAGCACTCACCTCCTCTGAAATGCTGCATGGGAACAAGTACCAGGAGAAAATACCAAATTATGCAATTCCCAAGTCATCACCTGACTGCTGCAGGCATATCAGGTTTGATAAAGAAGACAGCCACATCCTCCCTTTTATCAGTTTATCTTATAATTGACCATCGATACAGTACAACTTCCATGGTAACTTAATTACTGAGCAAGTGTTTACATATTAAAGATAAGACTGCTGGCTGCAGCAAGCACAATTTGATTGTATCTGCTGGGAGATGTTACAACCCCTTGCTACAGAAAATGTCTTTACTGGAAGCCTTGCACTTACATTGCTGAGAATTGAACCTGGAATCTAATTTTACTTGGAAATCAAATGCTTCCTCTCCGAGTGGCATCCCTGCAGCACTCACCTGGGAGGCTCTGGCTGCTTGGAGAAAAAAATCCTGTTACAGGTAAATAACCTTCAGGTTTCGATCTTTTGAAGCCAATCTTCCATAATAAAAGGCAGATGAAAGGTGGGAGGTTCCCAGTGTGATGTTCATCTCATTTACCAGCACTGAGTGCACTCAAAGCCTGATTTAGCTGGAAAGCCAGGCCAGAAAACATTTAAGGGCAGGCATGTGGTACTAACTCACAATACCATCCTGCAGCAGCTCACTTCAGGAGCTGAATTCTGAGCCAAACCACAGGGCAAGGATCCTCCTTGGACAAGACATAAACACTCCAAAAAAATCCTCGCTGCAGCCACTGTGAGTTATTGCACAGAAGGTGCCCTGCACCTGGAGGAGCCACTGCCACCATCCCACACCATCACCACCCTGCCCAGGGATGCCCACACAGAGCTGGCCCTGCCTCTGCAAGGCAGAACCCACCTGCAGCCCCACATGCAACTGCAATGGCTCATGCAGAAAGCAAAGAGGTGAGACACAAAGAGGACAAGGAGCCTCGACACCCTCCTCATGCACCACAGTGGGATTCACCGACCTACAGCTGCTGAGGCTTCAGCTCAAAACACCTCCAAAGCACCTGAACCACCTGAAGGGCTGGATTTTATACAGGCAACCTCAAACCACACCTAGGGGATCAGGCTAAAATAATCTCCGAGCCTGAAGAGCTTTTGATGGATCTCTTCCCCACACCAATAAATAAAACCTCAGCCTAGGCAGCTGCTCAATCCAAGCAAGGATGAGATTAATTTAAACCCCCAACAGAGCTGCAGAGAAGTCAGCAGAGAAGTTCACCACAGACTTTAGATGAGTTTTTGGCTCTCTGTTCTGGGGCATCCTAGAATAAAGCATTCCCCCACATGGGCAGCATTTCCATACAATCATAGATCATGGAAAGCCACTCTCACATGCACGCAGCGCTCGCTTTTTCTGCTTTGAAGAGGAATCCAAATGGCTTCGAGCAGATCTGCTGTGGTGCTGCTATTGGCTCCTGAATTTCTTTTATCGAGTGTTCAATGCATTTACAGTGAAAACTTCACACAGGAAAGGAGAATTTTTAAATTTAGGGCTCATTTCTGCCCTGGCTGCTGGTGTTCCAGCTGTCCCAGAAATCAGCTGGTACATGATGCTCTGGCAGCTGTGCTGTCAAGGGAGGAGCATTTGGCAGCACAGCTGCAACCTCTAAGTTGCACAAGGACATTTGCACACCTTGATTTTTCTAGAACTATCACCTCCCATTCCCTGGAGCAGCATAATCCCACTTAATGAACTCCTGGAATTATATAAATCAAGGCTAAATTCTGTCCCAATAAATCATTGACCAAAATTCCCACTGACTTGGCTAGGCTAAAATTTTCTTCCACCCTCTGCAATGCATGCAAGTTTGAAATCCACTCCCTGCTGAGCAGCCTCGTTGTCTTTTAGGTATTTTGGGGATGTGCTGTTTGTTCCTGCCATGCCACATACCCATCCCTCAGGGGCTGCCCTGGTTATGAAACTGGAGGTGGCTGCTGTGTCTGCACCTCAATACCAGCAACATTTGTAAAACCAGTCCCATTTAGCCAGCTGGGGAGGCCCCTCCCTGTCCCATTTCAGTATAAGAATCCCAGAAGAGGAGTGTGGACAACTCCTCTACTGCAGCCTTCCCTGCTGCACCAGAGATTTCAAGGTGAAAACTCAGATGAGCTCACTATAGGGCGAAAATGCAGGTGGATGTGGGCTGGTGCTGGCAAGAAAGAAGCATCAGCAAATGCTCTGGTTCAGAGTTGAGGCTGATCTAACTCAGCTACATCTCTGGCAAACTCCAGAAAAAGACATGACCTCACCCTGGAGAATGTTCTTTATCTGGTGAGAGACAGAAACCACCCGACCCTGTGCAGGTCTCCAAAGTAAAACGGATTTTTCTTTAGTGGAAATTTAATTAAGCTACCATGAGTTGCCATGAAAACAGCCTTTTCCATGTTCTTTGTTATCCTGTTGCTTCCTAGTCACTCCCTTCTCATTAGTGGAAGAAAGATGCCCCAGCTTTTTGGTCCTGTGTCATTACTCAGGGAATGTCAATGTGCACAGTATAAAATCACTGAGAAACACCAGACCTGGAGCACCAAGAACTACCCTCATATAGCATATAAAATACAAAGGGATGGTTCTCCTATTCTTTCCTTAAATGTTTATCACCCAAGACATGGAGAACAAAGCCTTGTACTTCTCTTCAGCTGTCTCCAGCTGGTATAGGTCCATTTATTGACTGCAAAAACTCAAGGTTACAGGAACAGGCAGCCTGAGCAATATCAAAATACACTAATTCAAGTTGGTTGACCTCAAACAGGGAAAGCTCAAGGACAAGTGTGAGCCATGATAATTACAGTTGGGGTGTTTCACACATTTATTGATCTTACAGTCTATCCTCATCAGCTGGACAGACTCTCCTGGGAACAACTCAGGGCATCCCCAGGGAGCATCCAGAGCACACCCCAAAACACAGGCAGCACATTCAGCTGCCACAGGCTGCAGGGGCTCAGGCCACCTCACCCATGAGAAACTGCACTAGTTCAGCAAATTCAACCAACCTCAAACTGACCACAAATTCAATGCTTTTGATTTGAGTTGATAAAAGTAAACATTTCTGTTAAAGGATGACACAAAATGAAACAACATTTCTTAGGTGTGCTTTTTTGAGAGGGGGGAAAAAAAACCCTAATGAAATATAAAAGACCAACCCCTAACTATTTAAAATCTCATGGGGCAGCCCTTACCCCTTCCAGCAAGGCTCACACCCACACTGCTCTGCTTCCCCTGCACCGAGCATCACTGCTGCCTTACTGCTTGCACAAGAGCTGCTGCTCCTGGGCTAATTACAGAAGCTTGGATCAGGCTATGCTGAAGGCAGCTTGACAGAACCAGCTGTTAAAATAACAGCTGGATCCTAAACTAGCTGTGAGCATCCAGCTTTAGCTTGCAGTGGTGCTCCCCCCTTCCCAGAGCTGGCTGCCAATGCCTCGCTTGGCCAGCTCCTCCTCCTCCCCTAAGTTCAGACCCACAGGTTCTCACCTGCAATTTCTGGCTGCCTAAATGCTTTTCTGCTTTAGGGGAGTTGGAGACATCAGAGTATTTCTCTTTGCTAGATGTTTTTCTTCTTACAGCAGCTATCTGTAAGATCCATCACCGCCCCATCACTTTGTCACTGCAATGTTCATGGATTTCCTGGAAAGCATAACAGCAGTTGCTGGCCTCTTGCCATAGCTCAGAGAGATAGAAAAAATAAAAAAGCACCAAATTTAACTCTAAAAGACAAGCTCTTGCATTTGGAGCCCTCTCCTTTGCCTTCTGGTGGCGACTTTGTGCGGTGTCTCCTTATCCAGGCTGGAAGTGGTGCAGCATCTTCCCTCGGTTCCCACAGAGCCCCAGGAGGCAGCAGTGCTCCTTCGGAGGGGTTTGTACCAAGTCTGAATCAGCACTTCCAAACAGCTCCTGCAAGGCACTGAGAGGCTTCTCCAGCTCCTGGTCATATGATGCTAGTCCTGTGGAAATGTCAGCACATCCTGGCATGGGAGCGATGCCACGTGCGGGTCCCTGTCACAGCCCTGCTCCCCTTGCACAAGGAAAAATCATGGTAAGACAAACTGTGCTGTGATCTCCCCTGGCACCCTCCTCCTGAGTTTAGTTTGCTGAACAGCCCTTTGATGTGCCTTGTCTTCACTGCAGCAAAGTCCTGTTTGATGTTTGCACCATTTGCACTGTGAAGCTGCTGACACGGAGCGAGGCTGGGACCCAGCACAGGCAGCTCTCCAGGAGAGCCCTTCCCTCCTCAGCCCTGCCCAGACCACTGAGGATGCTGCAGTGGATGCTGTCAGTCTGGCTGGGGGTTACATCTGCTGCTGGTTTCTTGAGTGGATATTTTCAGATGAATCCATTTCCTTCCAAGGCAATTTGGTTCAATATTTGTTCACTCACTGTTTGAGTTTTTGCTTTGCTCTGGAGTGAGGCTGCAGAGAGCAGAAGGGACCTGCAAAGCATCTCCCCCATCCACTTCCCATGGCAGCAATGCCAGGGCATACCAAAGCAGAAGAAGAAGCAGTCATTTGTTTTAAAGCAATGACTGCATTTCCCTCAAACCTCCAAGGAGAGGATGGGGAAAGGTTTCTTGGAGCAAGTCCTGACATGAAGCTGTGTAATGTTAAATGCAGAAAGGACTATATTGGGAAGACATGAAAACGAGACTGAGCATCAGCAATGGGGTCCCATCTGCTTCAGCTGAACATACTTTTCTGTAGACTTTCCTCCTTCAACTGTTTCAACCTTTCTCCAGAGCCTTTCATCGTAAACACTTCCTCCCTATTAGACAAAAGGTTCTCCCTATTAGACAAAAGGTTTTTTGGGGAAAAAAAAATATTAGGCCTTAATCCTCCGTTTTTGTACCCAAAATCCAGAGCACAAGTGCCAAGGCATGGATGCCAGACTTCACACACCCCCACTGGGGTCATGGGCTCTCCTGGGGCTGCAGACATCACACCTGACACACAGCAGGTGCTGCACAGGTGAGGGGGGAGCAGGGGGGCTCAGAGCCACCGAGAGGGGCTTCACCTTCACGGGAGGGTGTGGGGAGGGAGGAGCAGCTCCCCCCGAGCCTGGCTCCCAGCGTGACTCACGTCCTGGCCAGCAGCTGATGTCAGTGCTGGGGAACAGAAGCCTCTCTGTGGCTCAGCAGCATGAGAAGGAGGTTTCTGTGCCAGGCAAGGTTGCTCGCTGGAGGGATGCTCATGCTTTAACCCACTCCTGACAACAGCACATCAGCTTCCAGTGACCTTGGTGCTGGGAGAACTGCAGGGTTTGCAGTTTCCATCAGGCACTCACACCCCCAGCCCTCTGATGGAAGCCTCTGGACAGGGGCTGCTTTTTAGGGGCATCTGTCCAGCACTCAGAGAACTGGATGCAACAAAATGCCCTTGAGAACTCTTGAAATGCTAAAATGCTCCTTTGAAAAGCCAATAGTGGAGGCTGTACCCTTTTTGGAGAGGGCTAGAGCCCTGCTGCCACTTAGCCTGACATCCTGCATCTCTCCCTGCCATGCTCCCCACTGCTCCAACAACCACAAAGAGAAGCATCAGCAGAACCTGCACAGCACCAAGCTCAGGGCAGGCTGCAAAACTCAGCCAAGAAGCCAAATTGTCTGACACAATCCCTGCCTGGCTGTGATGCCAAATCTCTTCATGTTCTGGGACACTGAGACAGGGCAGAGGTCCATGCCAAAGAGATTCAGCATCCCTGTGCCCTGGGCTCCTCATCCAGCCTGTCCAGAGATCAGTGTCACCTTCAGCCCCCTGGGTACACCCACACACTGCCACAAATCCAGCCTGTCCAGAGATCAGTGTCACCTTCAGCTCCCTGGGTACAACCACACAGTGCCACAAATCCAGCCTGTCCAGAGATCAGTGCCACCTTCAGCCCCCTGGGTACACCCACACAGTGCCACAAATCCAGCCTGTCCAGAGATCAGTGCCACCTTCAGCCCCCTGGGTACACCCACACAGTGCCACAAATCCAGCCTGTCCAGAGATCAGTGCCACCTTCAGCCCCCTGGGTACACCCACACACTGCCTGGGTGCACCAGTGCCAAGCAGAGCAATTGCTCCTGGTGTCAGCTGGGAAGAGTGAAAATGCAGCCAGAGTTTGGGGCCCTGCAGCCAAGCCCTTAGAGACAAGGGCAGGACTGAGTGCAGAGATTTGTAACATGGTCTTGCTGATATCCAGTCAGAGGCAAACCTGGTGCTTTTGTTCAGCCAAACACCAGAATCGATTGCTGGGAATTTACTGGAAATGGTGATTTAACAAAGGCACCACTGATGCAATCCTAGCAGGCACACCAAGCACCAACATGCCCTGCAGGGAACTGGTGCCATGACTTCCTACCACAAAGCATCTCCCCCTCCATGCCCAAATCTCTGCTTTGCAAAAGCCAAGATGAACTCTTGACAAAATACCAGGCTATCTTGATTTTTGCTGCTTTTTAACCATGCTGCTATCACTTTTTTATTTCCATCTCTAGGTCTACAAGGAATCTTCTTACAGGGATTGGGAAGAGAGGCTAAGACAGCACAAAAAAGCATCCCACAGTGAGGGATGCTCCACAGATCCTGTGACAGCTGAATCTTCCTGAGCACGCTGCTGCCCTGAATCACAAAAACAAGAGCTTCCCATCAGTGAGGGCCAGAGCAGAAAATTATGGAGCTTCTCTCAAAGCCCTGCTCTAATACTTGAGCCTTTCAAGCATCAGAAGAGAATTTAATCCATTTACAACCAGCATCAGATAACAGTGACATTAAAAAGCAGTTGGAGCCAAGCAGCAACTTCTTTTTGAGGCTATTAAGTAGAAATAAATTAACTTATTTCTTTATATTGAAAATTCCTCTCTGTGGACAAAGATCAAGGCCAGCTAAAGCTTTTGACAGCTGTTTGCCCATCAGCCACATCTGCATTGAGGTTAAATAGAGATTTACTCGCAGAAACTTCTGAAAAACTCAGACCTTTGGACCAAGATGCAGCCAGTATTTTCAGAAATTCAACTCACAAAACGTTAGAAGAGCCAATTATAATTAGGCTTTTTCTACATTTCTATATATGGCGTAAATCAGGCGGCAAGTCACTGGTATTACAGGAAACATGCCAGCAAAAAAGCAGAATGAGGGGAAAATAAACTCTTTATTTGCATGATACTATTGACTTTACAGACACGTAACACAGCCAGGGCTTTAAAAGGCCATTTATAAATTTGCACTATAAATTATGTGGCACTAAAGCTTTTACTGTGGTATTCAGAGTCTAACATGACCTGGTGTTTATACAGTGGCATTTCAAAGCTCACTGCCCTCAGCAGAAATACCTCCATGGCCATGGCTGGGGTTTGGGCACAGGAACATCCCACCTGCTCTGCAGAGATTCCACCAGCGCCCCAAACAGCGGGCACGGAGCGCGCTGGGAAACGGATCTGCTCTAACACAGGGCTCGTGGTGCATTTACAGACCACTGCCAGCTGCCACTGCAACACCAGGGACACCAACCGGGGGACCTGCTCCGGACACTGGGACACGGGGACACTGGGACATTGGGATAT
>VZTT01031187.1:2563-37934 GCA_013400855.1 Buphagus erythrorhynchus | reverse complement strand
AAGCAGGTTCTCATAGTGCCATTATTCATGCAGCTCCTACCAGTTGCCACTGCCACAGCAAGGGGTGTTTGGGGGTTTATTAAGTGATTAATTTTGGGGGGCCAGAAAAGCTGGCAGAGCGTTTCCCACATGTGTACACATACTCACACCTCCCACAGCAGCCACACGTGCTTCGTACAGTGTAACCATCCTTGGCACAGAGGGACTGCAGGAGCAAAGTCCACCAAGGCATGGATTGTTCTCCTGGTCTTCCTCACAAGACCCCTGAATGCAGTCAGTGTTTATGGCTGAATTGATGCCATGGCTTTTGAAGAATACAAAATTAGGTGAGACCAGTAAAAAAACTGTAAAGCTGCAGATGAATCCCTTCTCATATATGCTGTCCTGAATGCAAGTCAGAGTGCTGACCTTGCTAGGGGTCTGTCCCCATCCTGTGAGCTACTCAAATTCAGCACAGAGGTCTTTGTTCTGATGGCTTTATGTATTTATTTAATTTTGAAGGGTATGAAAGTTCACAGTGCAGGAAGAAAGGCTGTCTCAATCTAGATACAGTTGGAGATTAATGAAACATTGAGCAATTTAGTCATGTCACTGGTTAGAATTCATCTGTCTGACTTCTCTAGCACCAATGCACAGTGAAATCAGTAGACATACCAACATACTTATCTATACTGGCAAAAAAAATCCTGTCTACACCTCATCAAGTCTGTGAGTCAAGTAGCAGACTGGATCCAGGAGAGGAAAAATGGATTGTACACCAAAGATTTGTTTTCTTGGCAGATTAAAAAGCAACTCCTCTGATTTATGTGTAGCTAAAACTGGATGGGGATTTTTCATCAGTGTTTGGGTCTTTTTTCCTGGATTATTAAGCCTCTCAAAACCATCTTTCTTCAGGAAATGCCAGGATGAAGCATTTTCCATCAGAAAAAAATCCAAACAAATGCAAAGCTGTTGATGTTAATCTGTGTCCCATTGGGCTGCTTAAACAGTACGAGTAGCAGCTTTAAAGTCTTATGTCCTTGACCTTGCAATCTGACTATTGTCCTCTGGCTGGACTATATCTCCTCTGATGCTCCATGGTCCACTATCTAGATGAGTTCCTTTTGCATATGAGGAGAAGCATGGAAAATTGAAGTATGGGAGATGCAGGGCTGCCCACAGGCCAGTGTATGGTGGTGAATAAGGACATGGACCACTTACGCTAGAACTGGGATATGGCAAAAGCTTGGCTGAATGCAGAGTAATGTTACCAGAATGCTTCAGCACTTTTAAAATGTGATGTCTATCTTACCTAAATTCTTAGGGCTTTTTTTTTTTCTTTTAGTCTTTTATCAATTGTTATTTCCATCTCTTCCAGACTGGAGTAGGAAGCAAAGTACCAGACCTACAAACAGACTGGAAGGGACTTTCCTGGAGGTGAGTGAAAGTGCTTTTTTTTTTTTTTTCTGCTTTTGTCCACACAGTTAAAAGTGTGGGTCACCTGGTTGTGCAGGTACATCTTTGTATATATGAATTCAAGTGAAAGATGCTGACAGCAAGTGTTGCTTGGTAAGGATTGGAGGAGTCAGGACTGGAAGAGAAAAGCAGTGGTTCCTGTGGGGGTGGGTGGGTTGTGTTTGTTTTAGTGGGCTTCTTTTTTTCTTTTGGTGTGTGTGTGTGTTAACCTGGCCTGACTGCTACAAGCGTGGTCCTGTGTCACAACACCCTTTAGCCTTTTGCTAGTCTCTCTGGAGCTTATTCAAAATGTTGCTGTGATTATCTACTGCAATGTCTAATGCTAGAAGGTCTGAATGAGTGGTTTGGATTGGCATGAACATGGCAAGAGCACTGCATACCAACTCAGTGAAGATGTTCCAAACACCTTTGCTACTGCAAAGTGGGCAAACAATGTATGTCCAAGAGTGTGAAGCTAAATATCCATGCTAGAGTGGAAGGAAACTGCCTGCTCCCTATGGGCAGACATATGGTTGATAACTGTGTGCATGTATACATTGTCCTTTTTGCTCTTTCTGCACCCCTTTGCGTGTGTCTGCAGGCATGGATGTTTTCAGGAGGGACTGCCACAAATGGTGTAAGAGTGTATTGGCTCTGCACACCGACAAGTTTTGAATGGTAGAGGCAGAGGCTCTATGTAATCAGCATTGCAGAATTACAGATAGGTAGTTAATGAATATTTGATGCAGTCTCTCCTATGCATAACTGTATGCAAATGTAGTTTCAGCAAGGTAACATGTGAGGAAATATGCCTTTCTGTGATAGGTATCCCAGCACATCCATATGAAAAATCAGTTCTCCAAATATGGTCTGTTCCCAGCCTGAAAGGCACAGCTTCTATCTTAGTGCTGCCCTGCTTTATTTAATGTGAGTTATCCTTTCTCTGCTTTCCCTGAATTCCTGTGGTTCATCTCCTTAGTCCTATTTGAAGCAAGTCTTTTGGGGGGATGGAGTGGTGTTGTTTGTTCCTTCTTGGGCTGCTACAACAACATATGGTGACAATAAGACAGATAGCTGCAGGATTAACCCTACTGGTTGATTTTGTTCTTTCCCTTTGTAGTGGTGGAGGTGATGAGACCTTGGAGATCCAGGCTACTTTACCCAGTGAGTATCCCAGAAAAGCAGAAGTTGGGTGTTACACTGAAAGTTGTTAAAGTGGATGCTAGGAAACATCTGGAAATGGTCATTCTTTCCTTCAAAACGGTGGGGATGTCCATCTGTTGTGGGTCTAAGCAGTTCATGTGAGTGAGAGCTGAAATCCAGGCTGACCTGATTAGCTGTAAAGTTGATTCAGCCCCTCCACATCACAGGACCTGCATGTGATTGTATCGTCCTTTTGACTAAAAGAATTAGGAGTAAATGTGCTGAAGGTGACAGAAGTTCATGGCAGACCTGCTCCTCCCTCATTTTGTTTTGTGCTTTCTAGTGGCTGACTGTAGTGTCTGTGGACAAATGAAGGGTTATGAAACAATAGTCCATCTAGCCAGGATTGTTGACAAAGTTGTGGTTCTTCCTAATGATTTCAAGTTGCTACATAGCAGTGGAAAAAAACATCTAAAAGTACTATAAATTTTTGCCCTAGTGTTCTGTGTAATTGGGCCTGTAGTTGCCATAGAAACCTTTAAGTGGTCAGTGTGACAATAAATTGGAAGGCACTTGATTTACAATGGCTGCTCTATTTGTGTGTGATCGGTGCTGTGGAGCAATTTGACAATACCTGGCATTGTTAGTAATAAAATCTGATGTGCTTTGCCTTGTATCAGGCATATCACTGTATTTGAAGAAAAATAGAAGGCACAATTGATTTATGCATTATAAATGAGATTCTATAAAGAGGTTTCAGACAGTGCTACAGACACAGTAACAATAACAGTTTTCAGACATCATGCTTCCCCACTGAATGTTTCTGTGAAATCTAGAAAAATGAAAAAGATTCACTTCTCTGCCACAAGTATTATTATCTAGCTGGAGGAGTGAGAGGTAGAGGGCCATATTCAGGGCAACTGCTTCTGGTACATGAAAGAAAGTAACCACAAATACTCTGACGCTTAAATTCAAGACTGGTGATTTGCCCAAGATCCACCTATGCATCTCCTGGGTCACCACACCACTCAGGAGTCCCCTGACTCCTCAGGCCCATACAGAGAAATAATTGCAGTGATGAAATTTGGACAGTAAGTAGAGTCTTCAAAACAGGTGTGTCTCTAGCTCCTGTAAAGTCACAGTGAATGAGGGGAAAACACAGGTCTATGTTCTCACCACTCAATTGGCTCCTGCTTCTGCAGGGAGGAAATGCTGCTGGTTGTACTGTGAATGGTTAAACACTGTGGTTTTTCCTTTTAAGACATCCTGAAGAAATTCAATCCGAACCTCTTCGGCTTCTCCACTGGCAGTTCTAAGGAAACAGCTGGATTCAACGTTGCAGAGAGAAGTGCCACAGCACGGTAAGGAGAATCCCAAACGAGAAAGGCAAAGGAGTAGAATTGATGGACTGTAAGGTTACCTTTGTGATGCATGTCAGGGTGGAGCTAATGCTGATGACCTGCTGGTACTCAGCATGTTTCTGTGATTTGATGTTTTTAATTGTGAGTTTTGGGATTTTATTTTTTTTAATTCAGTTCAGTATTTGGGAGATTTATTTGTTATCTTTTTAAATTAGACGCAAGCTTCCTCTCTTTATTCTATTTCTGCCCATAATTTTTCAGCCAATGCCTTAGTTACGATTCTAATTCAACCAGTGCCTTTTTGTGCCCAGTCTTCAGTGTACAGGTCCCTAATTCACTGTCAGGCAATATCTATAGAGAGGAAAATATTCATTCTTTTATTCCTTGATTTCTAGAGGATGTGCCTGAAAATAATAAATAGAAGCCCACTGCTACCCTAATGGCATTAAAAGTTATCCCTGTTTGCAGTGCAAAGGAAAAAAATTTAAAAAGCAGCTGGGAAATAACTCCTTTCTCCTCTTGAAGAAAAAAATCAACTAGTCTGTTAACAACCAAAGCATGTAAGAATTTGTATGGCTTACACTGTGCCTGCTCCATGAATACTCACAGAATTTTTTCCAAAACTTTTTGTGACACCTTTAACAACTGTTAAATCTGCTGCAAGAGAGATTTAGGATAACTATCAAAGCCTGTATAGCTACTAAATTTTTCATAAGTTCCCTGAGCAAAGTTGACTCAGCATGATCAGTATGGTTCTAGGAATCCAAATAATGTAACTGCATTTGTGTAACTGCTGGAGAGAGTCAGGGCCTATTAGCTCAAGCACAGTCTTTTTCTAGTATATCAGGAGCTCATTTCCAGCTGGTGTCTCAGCATGGTTTCTGCTTTGGCCTGTGGATGTTGCATCCTGTCCAGAGCTGGACTGGGACTCTTGAGCCTGGAAGTCCCACAATGTAAGCACTCTTTTCCAGCCATAAGACAAACCATAGGAATTTAAGGCCAGATCAGGAAGGCTGGTTAGGTGCCCAGCTTCTGTGTCAGCACCAAACTCCCCTACTAGATTTTTGAAGCAAGTTAGGCAACTCAATGTCTCTGTGCATCTGGGCATTAGTGCTTTTTCCCAAACAAGATGCACTGAGGCCAACTCTGAGATGGGAAGAACTCATACCAGTTGCCTGCCACTTGGCAGCCATCCCAGCTGAAGCCTTTTCAGATCAGATTATTCACTTGTGCAACTTAGTCCTTCAGTGTTTGCTCAGCCTTTTGAGGCATCACTTTCCTTATACTGATTTCTACTGATCCTGAGATCTCCTGCAATGAGGAGTGGAGATCAAGAAGGTGACGTGCTTTTAGAGCACACATCTAAAACCTTCTGTTCTCTGTCCTAGTGATATGCCAGCCCAAGCACGTGCATTGGTGGAGCTGATGAGAAGCAGCTCGGTAAGTGGGATTTGGGCCACACCTCGGTGGTGCTGCCCTGGTCTCTGGGAGATGACTGTTATTAATGGGATGCTTGAGTCATGAAAGATAACTGCTTGTCTCTGTTGTGCTTTCCAAAATGAATGTGTCAGATGAATTACCCCTAATGTAGGGTGCAGTGCAGCCAGGAGATGTAAGGAAGGTAGTGAGGAAGAGGAGGAATCTGGTGAGATCACAGGATTGCTTTGTTGAGCAGCAACCTTCAAAGTGAAGATCATAAAAGCTGAGTGTAAAATTGCTGAAGCAGGTACCTGCAGATCAACATGAGTCACAATATCCACAATACTGGGAAGAAGGACTACTGAAGTCTTTGCAGGAGAAAAAGCCCTCTCAAAGTCTGGTTTTGAATAGGCAAATAATTAATCAGTGACCAGAAACCTCAGGAATGGATCAATCTCTGTCACACCATAATCTTTTTGAGAATTTTAGGGGATCTAGCATTGTGGACCAGTCTGCTGTGCCAACTCCACTGAGGGCTACAAAGGGCATCATAAGCAGGGAGAGGAAGAAATCTGAGAAACCCAAGGCTACCCTGCTCTGAGTGTTGGCTGAATTTGAGTGGATGGCTGTCTGGGTTCAAGGAGAGCATTCCCTCTAAGGGAATGGGAGTGCCTGGTGCTCCTTGGCTCAGACTGAATGGGAAAGGAAGGCACTGAATAAGCAGGATTTGTCAAAGCATGTGGCTCTCCATGCCAGAACTCTTGATGGATGCTGCATGCTCACCCCACTGACAGTTACTCTGCATTGCCAATTGTTTGGCAGCGAAGGGAGCTGGCATGGCTTTTCAACAGAAAAGGAGAGGCTGTCATGCTTTGTTTTATTCACAGCTTTTTATGCATTTTTTTTTTAAGGAGAGAGGGATGTGTCCCTGCTATAACACTGCCTCTTCATGAAAGTCTTTCTGAGCAAATTGCTGGTTAAAGAGGAGAATTCAGACCTGTGGGTGATTCCCAGGCCCTCCCTCTATTTGTGGGATCCTTTTGCAGATGTTTGTTATGTAAATGCACTACACTAAAAATAGTTGCCTTTGATTCCTTTCTTTGTACTGAATGTTACAAAATGTTTTGATGAGATCCAGCTCTCAGCAGCGCCTATTGTTAGCTTGTGGTGACGTGGATGCTGCAGCTGCCCTTATATGAGCTCAGTGAAGTCACCAGCCTCCTGGACTCTTCTATTTTAATCCAGCTGTCTGTTCCCTGGGGCACCCCTTGCCCCTCCTGGCCACGGGGTAATTCTTGCCCAGCTGGCAGGGATCCCCAGCAGCTCCAGTTCCACAGCTACATGAGTCACTCCAGCCTCCACTTCCACAGGGCTTTATCCCCACTCTGCCTGCAGTGTGCAGCCATGGCTGGCAAATCTCTCCTGTCCATCTCTGTTCTGGAGCTGACATTCATTTAGGGATGCTTGCTGCCACAGACACATTTCCGTGCTTGGTTACCCTGACAGAGCTTGTCTGCTGAAGGGAATTTCCTTACAGAAGCCAAGGTGAATTGCAGTAGACTAGCAAACAGCTCAGATTTTTCCCCCTGGAGAGTTGCTTTTCTTTTGCCAGCTTAACTTAGCATAACTCCTTTGTTCTGCTCTACTGTCTGTGCCCCATTTGTGAATATTGCCTCTGCATGCCTAAGCAATGGATGCTGCATTCTGTTTATTTTATGTGCCACTAGAAAATTAACTTCAAGGAAGACTGGAAGCTGATTACCATCCTTATTGGAGGCAGCGACCTATGCCAGTACTGCTTGGACAAGGTTTGTATCTCTGAATTAGGCACGCTCATCCAGGCACTAGGTAGGTGACCAGCCCTGGAAACATAGCCTTTCTCTCTCTCAGGGAGCCAAAGTTCCTCTGTTTAAAAAGCACTTAGAAGTCCTGCCCCTTTCACCTGTATTGTGTCAGAAACAAGCGCACAGCCTTTGATAGAGGGGCACTGCAGCTCTGGAGAAATGCATTATTTAAGTACTAGGAACCTGCTCATATTGTACAAAACACAAAGATTAAGCTGAAAAGCTCTCCCTGCTTAACTGGACAAAGTAATCAATATAGTGTCTCAGGCATGTTAGGGGACACAAGTGAAGTCTTCTGTAAAACATCTCCACACAATAATTACTGAGGATGCCCATTTCTTGCTTCAGAATGACACCCAGAATAATAACATCAGTTTATAGTGGAAAAAATGTCTTCTCTTGAGCTGTCAGTGGTCATGCCCACTGAAACTGTTCATGTGGCACAGACTGAGGGCCTGTACCCCAGCTTGTTGAAATGACCAAGCACTGTTCTCTGTTTTGCTCTTTCCTTTACAGGCTGCTGCCTGGAGCCTTTGACCCCACAGCTACACCTCTATAACTACAGTCACTAAGTTGTTTTACTTATGGGCTTTTTGGGATCTGACTGCTTTCATATCAGTTTCTCTAGATGGGCAGTTTGAGAAAAAAAAAGCGCCTTTTGCTTTCAAAAGGCAAACCAGTCTGCTCCGGGTCCAATAAAAGACAACTCAAAATCCAAAAATACGATCAATATAGTCATTATCAGGGAAAGGCTCTACCAAGATACTTCAGGATTTTCTAAAGAGATTAGAGGAATATATTAATGACATAAAAACACAAGCACTATATAACCTTTATACATGTGCCCGTAAACTTCTTGATCTGAAAATATATCTGCCAACAAAAGAAAAAGGGAGGATTGAGTTGGTGTATCTTCTCACAGATGACCTTGTTGGTTCCTGAAGAAGACTGACTAAATTTTATTTTTTTTTAAACAGGAAGCCTATTCAGTGCAAAAGTATGTAAAGCACCTTCAGGACACTCTGGATATTTTCTATAAGGAGGTAAGCTTTAAAGATACCCTAGCAAGCTATGTTCCTGGCAAATACACTCATGTTTTTCTCACCTCTGATAGACTGTCTGTGATTATGTTTCATACAAGGTCATCTTTCAAATAGCTGGAGTCAGACTGTTCTGCAGTGCTGCATTTCAATGACTGTACTAGCTAACGCCCTGAGAAAGAGGGCTGCAGTTTCAGAAAAAAAACATGTGTTTGACAATATTTATGCTGTGGACCAAACATACCATGACCCTACAGCCAGTTTTTGTGGCTAAACCAACCATGAACAGTTTAATTTACCCTACAGCAAGTGGCCATGTCCCAGGGAGGGAAGCAGCATTTCAGCTAGTTTGTACTAGCTGCAGGAATTTATTTTGGCTGACATCCACTGTATGTCTCCCTCCCCCTCCTTTTATACATCACCCTTGCACATGCCATTAGCTGCAGCCAGTGCAGTTTGTACTGACTCCCTGACCTATGGATGGCACTTCTCGCTCTTTGTAGTGGTATCATGTTCTGTTATTTGTAACATGTCTGCATGTCTGGTTATTATAATCCTCGCAGCTCCCAAGAGTCTTTATCAACATGGTGGAGATACTAGAGTTCTCTGGACTGCGTAAAATCACAGCAAGCTCTTCAGAGTGTGCTTTGGCAGCAAAGTAAGTGAGCAAAACAGCTCTTTGCCTATGAAGTGATATATTTTTGGCTCAGTCTCAATTTCTGCAGGAGGACATCCCCACTGAGCTTTCCAAGCCAATTGTGTTGCTGCCTTTACCTGATGCACTATTTCTGTTACTTCTTGCAATACTTCAGCTAAAAAGCATGCACCTGTAGATAGCAGAGTTCTCACTTCCCAGCTCTAAGGCAGCATGACACAGCACAAATCAATGTATAATTGTGGTACTGCTGAACTTTGGAGGCTTTTTTGCCCAGCCATCTGCTGGTCAGCAGCACAGGCTGGCATCCCTGTCTCCTCTCTTTGTATCCAGTGTTGCATTACCTCTGGTGCAGGCTGGGCTGCATACAGCAGTGCACAACCAGGAACTGCTCCTTGCACCTAATAAAGGAGACCAAAATCTTAACTCAAAGAAAGTTGAGAGACTTGTTTTAGAAAGCAACAGTGTCTTTAAAGGCATCAGAATGGACATGAAAAGGCTCTTTAGTCTTGCAGAGAAAGGTATAACAAAGACCGGTAGTTGGAAGGTGATGCCAAATGAATTCAAATGAAGTTAGGCACAGATTTTTTAAAAATACAAATGATTAACTACAGGAACACACTGGAAGAGAAAATAATGAATTGATGATCTTGCTCAATGTCTTCATATTCATTCCAAGCACATTCTTATAAGATGAATTTCAGTGAAGCACAACTTATTACCTCTTGTTATGAAGGTAACATAATAAAACAGAGTGGTGCAAGGATTCAGACTACATGAAAAGTTTGTCTTTTCTAACTTTAAACTCCCAGATGTCTGAAACTCTGCTGTAAGCCCATTCATGGGGTGGATTTTCTTGCTCTTCTAACACATGTGATTTCCTGCTAATGCGTGGCATACTAAACACTGTTTTGTGTTTGACTCAAGAGTTGCGGATCCTGCAGCTCTTTGTGCCTGTGGTAGGTGTTAATTTTGATAAGTTAGTGAGTAGAGATTTTTCTTTTCTGAAGTACCTGTCCATTTCTAAGCCACCAAGGTGGCTCTCCCTTCTGCATGTGAGCTTTGAGCACCTATCCTGAGCTCCTTGAAGCAGACACACAGTGCTAAAGAACTGTGAACTGACTGTTCTAGACTGGCTTTTAATTCTAATATTTCTTTCATTGAAGGAAAATTTGCCCATGTTTCTTAAACCCAGAGGAAAATTCTTCTGAATTAGAAGAAATTAAGAGAGTTAACAGAGATTTTCAGGTAATGCATTGTTTCTGTAACTGGTCATCTTCACTTGTGTCTCTTTATATTGTTTCCCTCACTGCCCTTCCTGTCATGCATATCCTCAGCAGTACAGAGAGGGATAACTGGAAAACAACTTGGCTACAGCCTAGTAAAAACCCTACCCAGCTAGCCAGTTAGCAGCAGTGGAAGCTTTCCACATTGCCTTATGATTTGACCTCAGTTCTGAGCTGGATGCAGATGGAGACCAGTTCTGTTTCCAGCTGCTGTTTCAACAGCCAAAAAAATTTAGTAATGATGGCTGCTTTGTTGATATGTGTTTGTCTGTTATGAGTCCAATGAGTAGCTCACATGAATTAATGTCACAAGAGTGACAAATGACCTTGCATCAGCTATTTTGTGGTTACTCTTAACAGAAGAAATTAACTAAACCAACCATGGGCCAGCTTGCTATCTGAGAGTAACTTTTCATAGCCTCAGGCGTAAGATTCACTCAAAATTAACAGAGGCTATAAATAGCTATTGGAGCAGAAGCTTTTTCCATCGATGTTCTTATGAATACAGGAATCACTGTATCAGATCACATTATGTTCTCTATTCTGGCTCTGGCAGTGGCTGTTGTCCAATGAATCTCACAAAGCTCAAGAAATTCACTCTGGATAATGCTTGTATAAGCCTACTAGAGGGGTCATTTTCCATAACTAAGGAAGAGGAATTAGGAATGTTTTGAGATATGATCAGGAGCATTAGCATTTATACCTACAAGGTGGCAAGTTACAATGAGATAGGTTTTTTTTATTTGTATGTATGTCTGTGATCCTAATTTTTGGAAGTGGCAGGTAATTTTTCAGTGTTTAAGTATTATTTTAATTCAAGCACACCTTTCTGAAAAATCAAGTGCACTTCAGCCTAAAGTCGGTATTCTGGACTTATTTGTCACTTCTAAAAATGTTGGCCTTGTTCCTTTTCTTTATAATTTTCTTTAAATTTTAATCTCATTGCAATTGTGCCAAACAAAATAGAATTGTGCCAAACTTATAGAAACCAAAAGTTTTGGTTTCTATGAGTAAGGTCTGAACTACTTTTGTTTTCCTGTGGGTTTTTTTTTTTCGGTTAAGCAACTTTATATTTTCTTTTTTTGTTTGTTTGAAATAATCCAGCTTCTGTGCATTTTCCTCGTGAAAATCTCTTCATGAACCAAATTATTTTCTTAGCCACTTTCTTGACTGCTTTATAACATTTAGCTGGATTTACACTAACAATGTACGGCTTTCTACACTGCAAGATGTGTAATCTGCATGTTTCTGATAGCTGACAAATGTTAGACGAGCCTTGCAAGTAACTCTTCTGTTTTCACCAATTACACTGCATGCAGGCTGAAATCTTGCAGCTGATCAACAGCGGTTGGTACGAGCAGAGGGAGGACTTTGCTGTTGTCATCCAGCCATTTTTCCGGAACACCTTGGTGCCCCTGGATAGTGTGAGTACTGTTTTGCTTTCCCATTATGCAAGGGCCAGTGTCTTGATTTTTGATTAAGCCAGTAAGATCCATGCCACAAGGACTGTGTTTTCTTCTCTTTGCACAGCCTAGGGGCACAGCGTGGAATCTGTGCTAAGAAGTGAGAGAAGACAGGAAGTCTCAAAAGAAGGCAAGAAGATTCACAGTGCTGCCTGTGAATCAAAATGGCTTTAGGAATAGTTTATGTACCCATAAACTAGGCATCTTCTGACTTCCCCTAAACTGCATGTTGCTTCCCTTGTTGAGGAGCTTGGTTAGCATTCACCACAGTTTCCCGATTTAGGTTATGGAATGTGTTCAGGTTTTCTTCAAATGGAGACCAGCACTTGAATCTCTGACTCATCCAAGCATAGAAAGAGGAGCAGCCTTTGAAACCAAATATTGATTCTCCTTCTTTTCTCCAGCCTTAGCATTATGTAGCTGTGTAGTTCAGGATACAAATATCCAGCATGAATCCTTGTCAAAACAACCCAGTTTTGCACAGTACTGATACTTTTTTCATACCATCCTCATTTTTTTTCCTGTCAGCCTGCAAGGTAAACCAATGGTCACCATACAGGTAGTGCTGAGGCAAATTCCCCCTAAGAGAGACATTTGCCACAGCTGGATAAGCCTGCCATTTTTATTGTTATCTGAAATTCAGCAGAAATTTCAACACTTGAAAGGCTGTAAGTCTGAGTCACAGAAGTTTAAAAAGCAATAATAAGCACTTTTCTATCAGTTATGTACAAAATGGAATGTGGGTCAATGGCAGAGTCCGTGTAACAGCTGGGACTGTTGGCTTAATGTTAAGTTTAGTTTTGTTATGAAATTTTTTGTGTGAAGTTGAGCAAGCTGCATTACACAGAAGGTCTCAAGGTGCAGTAATCAGCCCATAGTTAGTAGCATCTAATTTTATTTCCAGTGTGAAAACATGAGCATATTGCCTTTAGGAAGATACCAAAATTGTGAAGTGGGTCTATCATGTACAGTACACTATTAGATATAATATGTCAGATCTCAAAGACTGAGATTTGCTGAGAAATAAATTTTTGCTTTTATTGCAGACCGGCAAGCCAGATATGAGTTTCTTTGCTGCAGACTGCTTTCATTTCAGTGTAAGAGGCTATGCTGAGATGGCCATGGCTCTCTGGAATAATATGGTAAGGGGTTACAACTTAGATCCCTACATGTTTGTGGTAGCAGTATCTACAAAAGATCATGAGAAAGGTGTCTGAAACAGAAGCGTAAGCAAGACATGAAACTGATATCCTAACAAGAGGGGGTTGCTCAACTCTGAGGTTCTTCTCACTCTGCATTGCTTAGGAATGTAATCTAAAGTGTTCGTGTTGCATGAAGCAGTGTAAGTCTTTGCTCATTTAAAATGAGAGGTCCCAAGAGTCTTAATGTAAAGAAAAATTCCTTTCTGTTTTGGTAAATAGCTTGCATTAAAACAAAAAGTCAGCCTTGTTAAACATTCAGTTCTGTAGATTTGCTGAAAATGTCTGTTCAATGAGCTTGTCCTTCTTCAGTGTTATATTTATTAGGAAAACATATATGTGACTGAATTTTTGCTGCCATTAATAGTGTGGACATGTTGTACCACCCACTCTTGTATCTGAGGCAGTTTTAGTAGTCACTAAAACTAATGGGGGGCTGAAATCAAACTTATGATGCTTGTAATCACATTCCATCTGTCATTTTGGGGGAAATGATAGCTTTCAAATAGTGTTGGAAGAAGATGTTAGAGATAAATGCTAGACTTGATAACTCCAAGGTCACAGTTGCTTTTAGAAACATTTCCCCACATTGGAAGGAAGACTGTGGTATTTTTATGCCACAGCAACATTTCCTCCCCTTGTCTTGTAAACACCAGTAGCCAAATACATTGTGCTAGCAGAAATCCTCCATCCTGGTTTGTGCACGAAACAAGCATAAATGGAGGAGAGTTTCTTTTCCATCCAAGTAAAAGTTTGAGCAAGATAAGAAACTTACAGGATGCCCCAGACTGAGCTTGAAAATGTGGATAGGAAAATGCAGGGCAGGAATCTGTGCAGTTGCCCTGTATAGCATATGAGCTGTAGGTCCAGGATTATAGAATGTACAATGCAAGCATGTGCTTGGAGTAATTGATTTGTGCATGCACAGCAAATCTGCCTGTTTTCCATCAGGCTTCCCTATCTGGGACTCCAGATGACAGCAGGCTGGTAGGCTTCACTCAGTTTGATAGCTTAAACAGGGCTAATGGTGGGCCAGAAACCCCAGGACAATGTAGAAAAATTCAAATTGAGCATGGCTGAGGGATTCAAGAAAAAAAAGAAACAGTACCTGGGCATATGTCGGTCTTAAATTGGCTTTCTGTTACCATGTGGTATTCCTATTGGCCATTACTCATTCCTGAATCACCATCAGTCTTTTTCCCTATGCCACCAGAGTTTTTTTTTCTGTCCAGACTGTCACTCATTTCCTACGCATGTAAGGATATTGACACAAAGCTTTCTACTGGAGTGGCAGGGATCAGGTTCTTAGTGATGCAAAGCACAACTATTCCCTCCCATAGAGATCTGTCTGTCTATGCCAACTGCAGATATTACTGTTTACTATTTAAATGTATTTCTTGTAACACATCCCTGCTTTTCCCTTGCAGTCCTTGTACGGCAAGGCTGTGCAAGCTTACTGTAAGGCTGTATTGTTTCCCTGTTCCCTGAAAAACTCAGCAGGCTGCAGGCTTATGGCCAAATGACATGGATTCTTGTGAGTGCACATAAAGGGCCAGACTGTGCCTGGCCACTGTGTGGGTATGCAGGGATTGGGATGGCTTACAGATCCTCTCCCTCACCATAATGTTCTTCACCCTTTTGGCTTCATGCAAAATGAAGTGTGCTCCTGCTCTCTGAAGTCAGAGTGCTCTGTAGTCTTAAGTCTTGATTCCACTGGTCCCAAACCCACCTTGTCAGGTCTTTGGCTGAGGTGAAGAGACACATGGACAGTGTTTGGTTTGTGTTCTTCCTCCATGCTGGCCACATGCTCTGGAGGAACTGTGGGTTTCTTTCAGAACTTGTCCTATATGCTTATGGACTTGAGGATACTGTCATCTTCAAAGCTCAGAAGCTAATGCTTCTGAAGAACAGATTGTATAGAGATGAAGTAAGCATGGGTGATTACAGAATTTTGCATTTTATCATCCTTAGTCTGGGCTCTGTGCCAGAATCCTTACCAAGTGCCCTGGCATGGGAAGAATTACAATTATCTACAAATAACTGGTTGCACCACAGGCAGAGTGCTGCAAGATATGAGCCACACATCGTACAAATAACAGCTGTTCCCTTTAACATGCAACAAAACTATCAAATTCAGTCTTCACTGCATTAGCTGGTGGGTGGGCCAAGTGATTAGGGGTCGTAAAAGAGTCCATCAGGACCCTACAACAATCAGCAAAACTTGGGATCCTGTTTTGCATCTCATCTTCTCTTCACTTGTTAGCTTTCTTCTCTTCCCTTGTTGTATTTTCTGTGGTTCATATATTTTTATTTTTCAGTCTCTGCTGGCTTCTTTCTGTTTTTAAAATTTTTTATTAAAAATTAACTGGAGAGAGAAAGTATGCTCAGTGTTTCCGTATGAGAATCTTATGGATAAAATTTGTTTTTTCCATGTTGTGTTGGTCTTGTTGCTGTACTGTTTCTCTTAAGCATGCAGCTGACACTTTAATCCCTTGAGGACAGTAAATGCCTGTGTGGACAATAGCAGAAGCAACAGCTATCTTCTGTGCTGTATTCCCAGAAGTGCTGGATGACAACTTTGCAGTTCTCTATGGACCAATCTTGAAGTCATTACTTCAGGCATGTCCATACAACAGTTGTAAACACTTTCTTAACATGACTGAGCAAGCGTCTACTCGTTAGCTTAACTATGGCAACCAGTGGTATGTGCACTCCTAGCCAAGCACAACTGCCTGCTATTAGCCTGGGCATATTTTATGTTGGGCTGGAAATGGGTTCAGGGTAAGCCTATGGTCAGCTATTGCAACTTAGCTGACAACTGGTAACATAAAAGGCTCTGTTTAACTCTCTTCTTGCAAGATTGTGAATCCAGCCTCAGCTAAAATTCCCAGAGAATTTCTTGTCTGAGTGAAGACTGCAAAGGTTGGCATTGTCCCATCCTCTCTCTGTAACTCTGTAATTTCTGAAGTAACTCCCATCACCATGACATCTAGGCACCTTTCTTTAAGTAATGTGCTAAGTAATATGCTTAACATGTCTCATGTGGGTTTTTTCCTTTGTGGTTTACACTGCCATTTGAGACGAGTACATGGTAGAACTGTGTGTAATAGTGAACCACTTTGCTTTAGCTGAACATTTAAAATACATTGTGTTCAGAACAATGCAAAAGGAAGAAACACTTATCCTATTCATTGCTTCTGAGGGAGTTATTCTGCAGCCAGTACATTGGCTTCTCAATGTCTTCAGTTCACAAGTGTTTAAATGTTTGCAAACTTTCCTCTGCTCCTTCTACCACACTTCTTCATTACTGCAAGCAGCAAAAGATTGGATAAGAAGTTGTAACTCTCTGAATCAAGAGAATCCGAGAAGAAAAAATTCATCATTATGTTTAACATTGCTTTTCTCTTCTTCAGCTGGAGCCAGTTGGTGAAAAGCAGTCTTACAACAACTTTACTCAAGACAGATCAAAACTCAAGTGTCCAAACCCTGTAAGTAAAGGTCAAGGTGCTCTCTCCATTAACTACCTCTATTTTTTCTCCTTTCTTCACACTGGTAGAGCTCTTTAAAAGAGAATCTTTGTGAAGGTTTCAAATAGCTAAAATGTACTCCCGTTTTGTTACAGACAGGGAAATCTATTTGAGATTTAAGACAAAAAGCTTTGTCCTCACTGCAGTGGAAAGCTTCTCATTAAAGCTTGTTCTGATGAGTCTATGTATTTCCATTTGCTTGTTTGCAGCAAGCAAATTTGGAAGTGATGCCACCACTCCTGATTCTGAGGTGGCTTCTTTTTTGTGTTCTTGGAATTTTCAGGCAGTAGAGCAGAAGTGTTTGGGCTAAGATAGAGAGAAGTCAAAACCAGCTGATTGTCTAAAGATCTACCATTCCTCTCTGAGAAGGGGCAATGGCATATTGTTGGAATACTGCTTGTTGAGTGCTCTGTGGTAAATAAAGCCTTTGCTGTCCCTTTGTAGGAGAAACCTTTTTTTTCCACGCGAAAAAATAGTGGATTTGGAAATTCAGATCTCATCTTGGAGAAAACAGAATCTTCAGTCCCCTACTGGGCTGCCATTGTGACTGCAGTGGCCGGGGTCCTGGTGGGTTCTTTACTTGGCTGGGTTGTGTCACGAGAAAGAACCAAGAAGCGCCAACGTAAGGCCGACACAGAAAACAACATTAAAACAACCTCTCTGTAACACAAGTGGAACAAACATCTTTCTCTCATGAGACTGCTCTCTGCTGTGACAAAGAAAGTAGCAGAATAAAAAACCTGTTGGATGTAAATGAAGCTTCTTGGTTGCCCAGGGTATTTTGGGCCAAATAACATTGATCAGTAACATATTTTAGAGTTATCTTCTGCAGACCAGTCAAGTGGAGGATGAAGTTCAAAGTGTGTTGTGCTTTCATGGCAGCTGGCAGCTAAGTACCACACACCTGCTCACTCAGTCCCCCTCAGTGGGATGAGGAGGAGAACTGGAAAAGGTAAAACCCATGGATTGAGATAGGAACAGTTTTAATTACTGAAATAACCAAAATAAAGTAAAATGTAATAATAATAATTGTAATGAAATGGGAAGTAACAAAAAAGAGAGAAAAATAAAACTCAAAAAGAACAAGTGCTGTACACTACAATTGCTCATTGCCTTCTGACTGATGCCCAGCCTGTCCTTGAAGAGCAATCAGCCCCTCCTGGATTTCTTCCCCTAGTCTATATAGTAAGCATGGAATGATTACTGTGGCATGGAATATCCCTTTGGCCAGCTCAGGTCAGCTATCCTGGCCATGTTCGCTCCCAGCTTTCTGGGAAACTGGAAAGTCCTTGGTTTACAGTAAGCACTACTAAGTAACAACTAAAATATTGATTTGTTATCAATATTATTCTCATGCTAAATCCTAAACACAGCACTGAACCAGCTATTATGAAAAAATATTAACTCTATCCCAGCTGAAACCAGGACAAAGTGTTAAAAGCTTTTTCATTCTGGAGTCCAATTCTCTGTTTCATGAATATTACTCAGGATGTCAATTGCACAAAGCAAAGAACACCTGTTCATGCATCTTGGCTTCTTAATTGTGCATCTGTCCTTTTTCTTTTATAAACTTCTATTTAAAATGTTAGAGACAAGTCTGTGATTCCCCAACACTAAAGTGTGAGTGAGAGAAACAGCAGCTGCAATTTCACATGTTATATTCCAGCAAGACCATTGCATTGTGATCCTACACAGGCAAGTACAATGCCATGGAAGCATCTTTTAAGCTGGTTTCTGAGCAACTTGGATCCACATGGTATCCCTGGTGCAGTCCTGAGCAGCACAGATAGAATAACTCTGCACTTCCTTGGACTACAGGCTTCTTCCATCTGGGATAGGTGTGGAGCTGGGCCATATCCATCACTTCTTCTCCAGGGCTAAATAGGCCAGGGACAATCCTGTATCCTTCTGCCCTCCCCTGTATGGGAGCTGGTTCTCGTGATGAATTTCTTCATTAGCGTCTAGTGAAGAGACACTCAGAGACAGAAAACACCCGGACACACTCAGACACACCCGGACACACTAACACACTTGGAAACACCCAGACACACTCAGACACACTGACACACCTGGGCACACTCGGGCGCACCCAGACACAATTGGAGACACTTGGACACGTCCAGACACACTCGGAAACACTCGGACACACACCCACACACCCAGACGCACCCAGACACACTCGGGCACACTCACACACCTCCAGGCACACTCGGGCACACTCAGAAACACTCAGACACACTTGGACACGCTTGGAAACACTCAGACACACCCGGAGACACTCAGATACACTCGGGCACACCCAGACACACTCGGAAACACCCAGGCACACTCAGACACCCGGACACACAGAGACACACTGACAGGGTCTAAACAAAGATGTGGTACCTGCAAGCTAGCTTGGCTTAAGCCTTCTCATAGAATCTCTGTTATGTTCAGGTCTCCCAGGTTGGAGACTCCACATCTGTTATCCATAGAAGAGCTCGCAAAGTTCTTTTTTTTTTTTTTTTTTTTTTTTNTTTTTTTTTTTTTTAATTCTGATGAGGAGTTCAGAGGTCATTCTTTCTGGAAATTAGATTTTCCTTGTTTTAAACCTGCAGCCCAATTCAGATGATCTCTCAGTACAAAAGGTTCCTCACAAGATCCACATGATCTTGTCTCCCAATATCTTTCTTATTTTCTATGTTAAATACTTTACCTTTTAATTTTATTGATGCCAAAGTGAGGTTTGCACTGGTGCAATTTTTTGTGATGTGTACTACATTTCTACTCCAGAAATGCAAATAAGTAGAAAACTCTCATATTTCCCAGAAGAAAGTGTTCTGGGTTTCCTAAATTTATTATTATGCATGCAGAAAGTATTCAGACTCCTCCTTCTTCCATTTCGCTTCTGTCAGTGTCCTTGCTAAGGTAAAAAGAGATGGGCAGAGTACAACTTACACAGTCAGGTTTCAGGGCCTGTAGTTGCATTCACCTCTTCTTCCATCTGCTTTCAAAGGTAGGGCTGTTATTAGTAGGACTTTTATTTACCTGCATCTTATGCACAGATATGTGTCTGTGAGCTCTACATGCAGCACAAAATGGGGATATATTTAGAATGTAAACCAAAAGCAGTTGCATCTTGTTCCAGTGCAGCACAGGCTGCTCTTCCTGTCCCTGTCTTCACTGTGGGTCATTAAGTATCTACCTGATATTTATTTAGCTTGGGAAATGGAAGCAAACACAACCTCCAACCAAGAGACAGGATTTCAGTGTATTCCATAGCACCTCCACCTCAGACACACTGGAAAAATATAAGCCTCATATGTGAGGAAGCTGAGCAAATATCCAGAGGCTGCTATCTCCTCTCATCCCTAAATGTTGTTCTTGTGAGTTGTCTTCCCTACTGGGAACTTTGATAGCCACTGCTCATAAAACTCTTGGTTTGGGAAGATATAAAAAGATTATTAATAGTTCTCTACAGAACCTTTCATCAGTACTAGATACTTCAAAGGAAACTCAAGATCAGTAGTTCAGTACTGATTTTCATTTCCAAATCATGTGTGCATGCAGGAAGTGGGATGGGAGTCCTGGAGCATAAGTTAGAATTATAAAATGCTGTATTCTCACATCAGGCTTGTTCTGCCTAGAGATGGGTACAAGTGCTTCTTGGGTTTCATGGTTGTGCCCCCTGCTAGAATAACTAAACATCCCCTTTTCTCACTTAGGAAGCTAAATTTTGTTCTGAGCTTCTAAAACCTAAATTATAAGAAGTGCAGCCAGTTGGGAAGTGAGAGGAAAAATGGCTCTTAGCTCATATACTATCCTGAAGGATTCTATAGTGGAAATAATTCTTGTGCAGGAGCCTGGGTGATTCTTTTCTTGAATACTGACCTGCAGTTCCCTGCAGCATTTAGCCCTGTAAGGGATACTGACTTTACTGATGCTTTTGGGAACCGACAAGCCATCAATCCTAAATTACATTGGCTCTGTTCTGGTGATGCAACAGACTTCCCCTACTTTCTGTAGCTTTGGTGTAGCTTTAGTGCACAAATGCAGTTGGAGCTGGAGCAGGAACTGGCAGGTTTTTTATTTAGTCTATGGAAGTGTCTGCTGGTGTTTTCTTCTGTAGACTAAAGTATGTGGTGAAATGCACTGGCATTAAAAAAAGTAAATCAAGAATCATGCAGTATGCATCAGTTCCACAAGCAAAATCATTTCCATGAAGATGTTACTGCTGAATGTTCCCTTCATGCTTATTAAGGTAACGTGAATCTGGAATGAATGACAGCTGATTAGGTCTGGATACTTTGCATTCAGTGTCACGTTAAATCAGGAAATAATCTTGCCTGTCAGTTGTCCATTCCTCCTTTATTTTCTGTAATGACATGGCCTTGGTTTCAAATGTCCTTATGGCGTTTTGCCTCAGTGGATATGGAATAGACAGATTGCCTACTGAAGCACAAAAGGAGAGGCTTAGAAGCAACTTCAAATCTATATGGAAAAATGGATCAGTTGGATTCCATTTTAGCCAAGGATTTTGCTTTGACCAGTGGTGGTCTTGCCCACCACTGAAAAGCACCTCTTCTGTGTGATTTTCTAATGCCCTGAGAAATCAGGCTTTATGAATTCTTCCTCTGGAGAAGAGCCACAGCTCAGCCTACATGAGCAGTCACTATCCAAAGGACCTTTGTGGGTGCTGGCCAACAGCTCAGGTTGTCAAGAAGGACATTGAGAGTAAATATTACACTGTTCCCTGGTCTTGAGAAATAATCTGTTCTTCAAACAGTGAAGAGATGAAGCCTGACAAGTGTTGGCAAACATTTGCCTGCAGCTTCAGCAGGCAAATGGAGTTCTGGAGTTTAAATTCTGGTCTTCTTTGTTATTGCTGTTGGACCTTCCTCTCATCACAGTACAGTGTCTGCATTCTGCTTTGTAAGGTCTAGGGTCAGTTTGCCCCAAAATCCAGTTTAGGTGCTCAGTGAGCTTAGGGAAGAGAGGGAAAGTTCAGAAAAAACATCTGCAGAGAATTTTGCATGGCCTTGGAGATTGCTAAATGTTTCCTCCCACCACCTTCTAGGTGGTGAGATGTGCTAATGACAAATGATGTCGTTTTAACAGCTAGGCAGTATGTGATAGCCTGGGACATATGGGCAAGAGTTTTGCTACTTTGAGGGATATTTTGCTACAACGCTGAGGTGAAACAACCCCACCTAAAGAGAGGAAAAGCTCTGGATTTTTACAGTTCTTAATTTTTGCGATTTATGTTCCCTAGAATAATTAAAGAATTTGTTATTGGAGTATCACAGGTTTGCAATGCTTGCTCTTTTTCCCCCCCCCCCCCCCCCTTTTTATTTTTATAAGGAAGGTATCTGGGATTTTGGGACCAGCAGGACAAAAAAAATCTATCCATAAAATAGTTCATATATTACTTAAACAAATTTTCTGGATATCATAGATCTTTGACCAACACAACAGGGAGGGATGCTTCTGTGAATTATTGTGTTAAAATTAATTCTGTTTCAAATAGCCAGCTTGCTCAACCAGGGACCTGAGAAGCATCTCTAGCAGGAGTCCAGGAATCTATATTGAAAAAGGGGGTGGTGGAAGAAGCAGAAAGAAAGACTATCACATTTTTATCTTCCATTTAAGTATCCTTCCATTTAAGTATCCTTGCCACCACTTAACTTTGATGGATATCGGACGTTTCACTGTCTTTCTGGTAGACTTCTCATACTCATTTTGTAAATTATTCACTTTAGATGCTTTTGATGGCCATTCTAGCACAAATGAAAAACTGTTCTGGTTTTGACCATTGGAGAGAGCAGTACCCCGAGGGAAAAGATGAGAAAAGCACAGGACTTGAGCAGTTTTGCAAAATAAATCCTATTAAACACAGGTGAGCTTATTTAAGGGGTGGTTGGAGCTACTCACTGGCTATAGGAAGTTTCCTTATGTCTTGCCATTTCTGTGATCCATGAAATTGTCACTCATGATGAAGTCATAACTGCATTAAGTTTACTGAGAAAACATAATTTGCTAAACTGTATGAGTTTTCCCTAATTGTAGGCCTTCAGCAGGATTTGTAGAAGTTTGGTATGAAAATGTGCTAATGTTCTCTGTTGGATGAAGCATGGGATCCAAGAATGTGTTTCTGTGGTAGAGTGCTTGTAGTTTCCAGGCCTTCTGCTTCCCTACAAAAAGGATTTAATAGTCCCTTTGGACTAGGGGTGCTGCAGGGACATGGTTCTGTGAGAGGCGGTCAGGAATTCCTGCCACTGATCCATGGGCTGACCCTGGAGTGAATTATTTCAGCTGGAGAAACCAGCTGCTCCCACACATCTGAGTGCTTTATCATTGGTGTAAAATTATTATGGCTATGAAGAAAAGGAGCATGATACCTTCAAAGTGTCTCTATCTTAACCATCAAAGATTTTATAAAAATTCCTTTTGGTGTTAATAACTAGCCATGGAGGGAAGCCCTTTAGCTATCCTTTGTGTTGCTTAGGTGATGGAAAGCACCACCTGAGGGCCCCAATGGGCTATGGTAGTGATAGGAGAGAATCTCCAAAGTGAAACAGCAGCCAGGGTTGCTAAGCAGTGGTTCAGTTCAACCACAGCAGAGAAGCTGGGCCTTGTGTAAGGGCTTCACAGAGGGTGGATGAGGCAGAAGATACTTTCTGTGTTCTTGCACTGGTTAAAGACACAGGAATTGCCTGGTTCAGCAGCTCTTCACCCATGAGGGATTTACCTGCACTCACCAGGTTGCCCACAGGTATCCTCTGAATCAGCTTTCAGATCTAAATAAAACACAGGAGTTAAGAGTAACTTGAGAAGACATAGCTGGGATAGATTAGACAAAAAAAATCAAGGGTGCATCTTTTGAAAGTTTCCAGGTCGTCTCTCTCCTTAACTCTTTCAGCAACCATCTTATATTACTTCAGCATAGACTTTGGAACCCTCAGAAACCTCGCCTGTCTGCAAGTACAGCCTCTAGGGCCTGGGTTGCAGCAGCTACTAAACATCCCACAGCCAACCTAAGTGACTGCATGAATCATGTTGTGTTCCTGAGAATTCATCCCAGATCCTCTGGGGATCAGAGGTGCTGACATACCTGGGCTGTGCTTCCCAGGCAGCCTCAGGTGGAGGACAGACAGTGACATCCTCACTGGAGGCAAGAAAAATAACACCTGTGGGAAGGCACAAAAAGCAGAACTTCAGGTATCTAAATGCTTCCAAAGTCCAAAACTAGAGTCCAGCATGTACTCTGAAGAAACAGCATGGCAATTTGTGGAACATTGATAACAGGATTAGAAATATGTATTGCATCACTGTACCATCTAAATAAGCTTCTTGTGCATCTGAGCTGAAAATGCCACAAATGCCACTTAGCCTTTGACATAACATTTATCTATCACGTACTTGTTTTTGTGGCTTGAGCTGACCTTTTCCTGCTGCTGCTCCTCCTGCAGTAGCCAAACAATCTCTTCAACCTGAGACATCCTTTTGTCACAGCTGCCAGAAATCTCTGGTACAAGCTAAGTAAATAAACCAGCCTGACAATTAGGGCATTCCCCTTGCTGCTACTTATTCAACAACAAAAAACTTACTGCCTTTGTCAAAACATCATCCAGAGAATTTTACAAATATTTATGAGGGCAATTTGTGTGTCCTAACATTCCTGTGAGACAGCTTTATTACCCCCTCAACTAAAGATGATGAAATTTATGTGCAAAGAGGTGAAATGATGTTCTCCAGTCTACGTGATGAGTCAGTGACTGAGCAGGAGATTTAAACCCAGCAGTCCTGGCTCCACAGACACAGCCCAGTTGTGTAACCACTGTTCAACTTATCAACTCCATCACTAACACAGAGAGACTGCTGGCTGTGCCAGCTTAACGCCTGTTTTTCACCTTAGATTGAATGCAAATACGGCAAAATATTGGCAGTTTGTTCCAATAAACTGGGGGGAGAGAGGGCTGGGGAGCAGCGGAGGATCAGGTCTGCCCTGATGCTCCATCTACACACAGAGACACTGGGCAGTGGATGGAGGGATACCCGAGAGTATCGCGGGGTGGGGAATGCAGGCGACAGGGAAATTCACTGCCCTCCCATCGTGCTCCCACTTGCATTCCCACACCCAGTCATTAGCTCCAGGTTCCACCTCCAGCCTGCAAGGTGCAAGGCTGCAGGTTGCACCAAGCTCTGAAGGGATCCTTGCACATGGAGTAGAGTAGGAAGAGTCAGGATTTTTAGGGATCCGATCTCAGATCTGTTGACATGGTGATGGTATGTCCTCCAGAACAGGAAAAAAGTGGATCCTATTGAGAAGAAATTAGGTTGACGAAATGGAGATATTTTTAGTGCTGTTGGTCTGTCTTTCATTTTTTACTTGATGAAAGAAAAATGATGGGGAAAAGTGGACCTAAAGTGAAAGTTTTCATTTCAGAATGTTATTTCAAAGGCTGTTTACATTCAGTATATTCAGCAATGCAGGATGTCTGCCTTTTGACTTTTCAGCTGAAAGCCTATAGTTGAAAAATATTACTGATTTAGAACCTTTTGATTTTTTTATATTGCCATCCTTACTTTTGAATGGGAGCTAACACTAAATCATCAACATGTCTGAGGAGAAAGAAAAGTTGTGTCTTTTGAATAATTCCAGTAAATGCAGAGCTGTTATTTCAGTTTAAGAGGCAGCTTCACTGCCAAGCTAACTCCTATATTTTTCAATATGAGCTGTCTGTACCAAGTAATTTTGCTAGCTATGAGAGTGACCACAGACCAAAACCACTGTCGTGCACAATCATCCTCCCTGCTGCCCGACAGTACCAGTGTGTAGATCTAAAATCAAATTATCAGTAGCCATCTTCAGCAAGAAACCCTGCAGTGTAATTGTTGGAGCAGTTGCAGCATGTGTGTGACCATAGTGATTGGGTAAGCCTTTCCCACTGACTCCAATAGCAGCTCAGAAATAAAAGTTATGGAAAGAGGGAGTTTGTGGCAGTCCCTGTGCTGCTCTATCCTGGAGAAGGGAAATCTGCTTCAATAGGAAGCCTAGTACTGGCTGTGCTTATCCTCCCCCCAGCCACAGAGCTGGAGACCTGCTCCTGGGTGTCTTCCCACCAGACCACATTTAGCAGAAACCTGTAACTTACTTGTGTAGCTTTTTTGAGTATTGAAGTTTTCTAACTTTATATGAAAGCAGTCGTGAGTTGGGATGAATCTTCTTGAAGGGAAACAGGGTTGTCCCTGCAAGTTATCGAATCCAAAGAAGATGTTATTCATCCATGTGCTCTCCTTTGGTCTTTCTTTGAGCTGCCCCAGCTGACTGTTTGCTATGACAATCTAATTATGACTTAGTTTGGTCCAAGCACCAGCTGCCTTCGGTTTCTTTTATCTCACTGAACTGGGCAAGCAGAAGCTGGATGTTTCAGAGCCTGCTCCCTGTGTGAGACCAAAGGAATTCAGAAGTGTATTAGGAAGGCATTAGCTTCTCCTTTTCCCTCTTTTTTTTTTCCACTGGAGCCCATCCAGATGGAGCACAAACAAGGAAAGGATAAATGCAAAGTGCTCTGCCACCCTGAAAGCATGCGCTGACGTCAGCTTTCATGAACTGGCACTTTAATCATCGCATGGGGAATGTTTCTCTCTCCCTCTGAAGCCTCCCTTTGGATTTCTCACTGCACCAACATTAGCATTTATGGCAAGGAAGATTTATTTTCTTTGCTTGTTAAAAGAGTAGTGAATTTAGAATGTTTTCACAAGCTGCTAGACAGAGAGCTCTGGAGACCCAAAATGCTGTAGGCTCAGTCTAGGTGCATCAAGGGCAGCAAAAGGGCAAGCTTCTTCCTGGATGTATTTCCACTTGCATTAACAGCTAAGCTGAAAAGCGGGGGGCTAGTCCATCAACATACACAGAGAAGCTGTCAGCTTCTCCAAGCCAGGGAGGAAAAAAGTATGGGGTACCAGATGCAAGGGACAGACCAGCCAGGGATCTCCAAAGGTCTTTTTGAGGCATATAAGCTAAATTTTTCAGAATTAAGCACTGAAAGTTAGCAGATTCATTTTCTGTTCATGTGTCAGGCCTCAAAGAAGCACTTTGCTCTCTCCCTCTGCCCCAGTCTTCCTGAGAGGACAACAGGTCATTGGACTTTGACCCCCTCTCAGAAGAGCCAGGAGTGATGAATTCACTAAAGTGTGTGAGGAGCATTTTAAGCCTGCTGAGGAAGAGCTCTGTGCCTTGCATTTGTTGTTATCTTTCTGCTGGGATTGAGCATAGTCTACTCCTCTGCATCTATCACTGCCTAGTTGTATTTTCTGTGTTTGCTCTACATCCTTTACACATGAGGGAGCATGTGTGAGGCAGGAGTAGGATGCAGCCATCCTTTCTTGGCTGTTTGCCATAGGTGAGCCCAGAGATTAAATTCTCCCCCCACCCCAACATAGTGGCCATCACAACACAGAGATTCAGGGCAGTTCTCAGCATAGCAATTCACTGAGGATTTTGGTCATTATGGTGTGGGGAGGTGACCTCACTCTATGCACTCAGAAATGTGCTGGCACGGGGGGAAAATGATGACAGATATTAATGATGCTAGCAGGCTATTGTCAATACAGATGCAGTCAGCTGGTCTCATCAGCTGCTGTCATTGGGCTGCCTGCTTCACAATAAAGTAGTTTCCTAATTACAGCCTTCACTTCACACTGTCCTGTAGGGTCCTGCATCATCAGGTGCTGCTGCTTCCTTTGCACTTGCTGGAGCTCTCTGTAGCACAGCGCTGCCTCAGCGTTAAGGCCCCACTGGCCCGTGTAATTAAAGGAGGATTAAAGATGGATTTGTGGTGGCTACATTCTTACTTTGGTACCTCTTGCATGTTGTGGCTCTTGCTTCCTACAAGGCCCAAGGTGACCGAAGGGTTGCAAATATTTCAAATACACATATACAGATATATGGATATATACACATGTATATATATCCCAGTTAGTAATGCATTTCCCAGCTGTCCAAAAACTTCTGTAGTGCTGAGTAAGAAATATATGAAAGAGATAGGGAGCAAGTAAAGATTGTCATGAAAGCTAGGATCCACTTTTAGTCTTTCTCTTAGCTCTAGCTCTCACACAAAAAAAGCCACTGAAAACTATGAAAACTACAGCTGTTCTTTCCTACCAACCACAATGCCACTGTATTTTAGCCTCTTATCTTTAAAAACAGATATCCCCTCTTAGTCACCTTCCCCTCAAGAAAATAAAATTTTTTCCAGTTGAGCAGCCAGCACTATCAGCTCAACTCAGACCATCACACAGCATGAGCTGTCTGCTGGAAAACCCTGAGTTTGGGGCAGTTTAATAATTAGTTTGATATGCCTTTTTATTTACTTTTTTTTGTTTGTTTGTTTGGAGTGCTTGGTTAATGCTTTCTAAGCTTTCAAGGCTAGAAATATTTTTTACTTTTAAGCAGGAATAGGAATTTTCATGTAATTGCAGAGTCGCAGGAGCAAGAGCTGTATGAAACTGCACCAAATATTGTGAAATTCATGACATGATTATCACTGTGTTCCTGACATCACTTCACAATTTGACTTGCTAATACTGGAACCCAGGTTTTGTGTTCCTGGTCTCTCTCAACCTTCTGCTTGCTGGCCAATTTAAAATGCAAAGTTGCTCAAAATAACCACTCTGCCCCTAATCTAATATTTTCATATTGTCTACTGCTCCCTAGAAGAGATTTGATGGTACAGCTCTTCCTGCAGTTCTTTTAGCATAGGCTCACCTGGGTCCCACCAGCCTTCTGCAGATATCTCATACCAGCTCCACCAGAGTGAAATAAACTACATTTCTCAACCTCATTCTTTTTGTCATTACAAATACATTATAAATACATTTTTATCCATATAACGTGATATAATTTTTCAGCACATCTTGTTGGATATTGCTATACAGATCAGAATTGGACAGAAAAACAATACCCAATTACAGCTATTGCAGGCCAGTAAAAAAAACACAGTTCTACAGAAATTTATGTTTTGCAATGTTTGGATGGTAGTGAAGTGTCTTGTTTTCACTTTTGAGGACTTTTTGGAATATATTTCCTTCATCCATATGAAATGTTTGTTTCCATAATGACACAAAACTCCACAGGCAGACTCTAAAAAAAATTGTTTCTCCATTATGATGAATCCTAAACAATTATTTTCCAGGGGGCTTGCAACATTCAGATTAATTACAATGTGAAAAGAAAATACATTTCCATCTCAACATTCACACAAGACAGGTTTTATCATCTAATAAACTCTGTTGGTGGCAGATGTTCTTGATAAACTGGCAGCATTCTGCTCAGAGGTGGTAGCAGCAGAAGTAGAGAGTGCAACAGTACCTTTCTGATGAGGGCAGAATAGCTGATGTAGTTGAGATCATAGAGTATTTGGGCTGGATGGGACTTCTAAAGGTCACCTAGTCCAACCACCTTGCAATGATCAGAAACATCTCCATCCAGATCAGGCTGTTCGGAGCCCTGCCAAGCCAACCTTGGACGTGTCCAGGGGTGTGGCATCTACCATTTCTCTAGGCAACCTGCTCCAGTGTTTAATCACCCTTATCATAAAAAGGCTTTTGCAGTGTTAGGATTGTCACCCAGTATTCAAGCTGTTTAGATCAAAGGCTGCCAAAATTTGGGTTGCTAGCACCCAAAGCAGCTTCTGCTGCAGTGCTGAGCCCTTGCCACTTTCATGGGGTTTGTGGCACCCTTTGGGACACAGGCCATGGTTAAGGAGCTCACGTGGATTCTTGTTCGATTTTTCTGCAGTACTAAGTAACCTCAGAAACACTTGATGACTTCATTGCAGCCAGCTGTTACTGTATAAACAGTTATTTAGAATACTGTGTCCTGAAATACCCACGTCTTGATCCAGAGAAATAGACACTATTGCTGTGCAGCACCATATAATCAAGGGAACTGCCCTGCAGGTGACAAGCATGGTGCCTCCTGGAGTCACATGGATCTAAATAATCATCACTAGAAAGCAGTGGAGAAGTGACTGTCAGCACTTCTACCCTCAGTGACTCCTACTGGGCAGCTGGTCCTCCAGGATTCTTTCATGTAATCACTTTTAGCTGATCATATGGACTTTAGTGGCATCTATATGCTGGCAACTTTTATTTCCAAGAGCAATAGCAGGTATTCAACCAGATCTGCAGACTAGTTGATGGCTCACCCTGCTGAAGCTGGATTCAGATCTCTCCTAACCTGTCCCCAAAAAATGAATGCCTGAAACCTTTGTATCAGCCCTGCTATCTGCCTCGTTTGTGTTCCATGCCTTAGGAGAGAAATCTTTGTTCCCTTCTCCTCGCTTTGACAGTTTTCTGGATGAAAGAGCTCCAGGAAGAATGGGATCAAGCAGAAGTCACTCGTGCTGTACATGCAGCTGTCTGCATACTCCCTGCACCTGTTTGTCCTCCCTATTTCTGGCCTGAAAAAATCCTAGGAATTCTTCATTAAAGGTTTTTTTCTTTCATCAGCTATCTCCTGACAGCAGCCAAGATGACCATCTGTCTTTCCAGAGGGAGAAGAGAGCTGGGTATTTTTCTTTGTTCTGCTGTTCCCTGATCCATGGGCAGAGCTCTTTGTGAAGGTACCCCCAGTTTCTTCTTTGATCTGGGCCACTGTGTGCAGGCTGCTGCTCGGGTTCTGCTCCGCTCTTTCCATGTGACACAGTGACCTACATACCTGTCCTTGTCGGGAATGGGCCATATCCTGGCTTATCTGACCCTTCCTTTTCAAGGGTGATAAAGAGAGATCTTTAATTATCTGGTGGTTTCCACCCATCAGTCCCCAAGTTAAATGTGGTGCTGCCCTCCATCCTTGTTTGTTTTTTGAATAAGAACTAAATAATGTAAAGGGTTTCCATCCAGGCCTCTCTGTGGAGTCTTAAATCTTAATCCATCCACAATCTTAACTAATTGTATTTGTTTGTAGAAGAAATCTGCCTGTGTTTTGACTTTCTGCAGAAGAGTTAACCAAAAAAAAAAAAAAAAAGGAGGGGTTGAGGAAGGGATAGGTACAAATTACATAAATGAAGAAAAAGCAAACGGCAACACAGCTTACCCTGTTGTACAATAGGTATAGGCATTGCTTAAACTTGCACTGTAGGTTTTGCATGAATAAGAAAATCAGTGGCCTACACTATACTTAATATTCATCTGCCCTTGTAGGTTAGTTATGCAGGGAATAAGCAGCATTAGTGCAACAAGACACACTAACTTATGCCTTATTTCTGCTTCTAGTACCATTGCTCTAGTAAAACTTGGAATGTAAAATGCCTCTTCTCTTGAGAATAGCTTCTAAGTGCTATCTTATTTTTGCAAGCAGCACTGATGAATTGGTAAACATAAATAAAAACACAAGTAGCCAGGGAAACCCAAACTCAGGAGGGTAACTCATTTTAGACCTAAGAGTCAAACTCAGGATAACAATATATATATCCACTGATGACTGAGGTACTGTGCCTATCACACTGCTGGTATACTGGTGCTGCCTGCTGCTATCCCTGTGTCCTTGGCTATGGGACATCTGCTACAGCTGCATAAATTAGGTTCAGATGACCAAAAAGCAAGCTTTAGCCAAAGAAACTGCACCCCTGTGAGCACTCCAACACTGCTTAAAATGCCACCACATCAAGAATGAAAAATACTGCATACAGCTCATTTAGCAAGGTCTGTAGTTCACATATGTTTTCTGTTTGTTGCCTCAACCTTCCCCCCAGCTGGAGGGAAGCAGTGAGCACCCAGCTGTGCCCAGTTATGGTCAGAGACAGGGAGGGGTGGGTTGGAGTTTAAAAACAGAGCAAGAGGTCGGCTGTTTGCCTTGGAGATAAGGCTCTGGTTTTGTGCTCTCTTTTGTTTTTTACCAATTCTGAAAGTTCTGAGACTGATTCTAGGTTATTCTACACTAATTCTGTACTGATGTTGCACCACTGACTCTTGTTTCATTAAGGTAAGGGAACTGTGAGCTCCGTTCCCTGTAACAGAAAGGGTCACTCTGAGTTTGCTTCCTGTATTTCTGTTCCCCTTTATGATGGATACCAGCATCAGGCAAAGAGCCTCAGTGTAAACCAAGCCCTGCTGAGCATCAGAGACATACTTGAAACCATGAACTTTAGGAGAGGGCTATAATGATATCATCTTTTTGAGCTGTTTTTAGGAGTCTTGAAGAACACTGGTTTTTAAACAAATTTTCATTTAATGCATTTAGGGCCTCTGTGATTGATGGTGTCTATAAATACCATTTAAGCACACAATAGAATTTTTAACATGCCATTTTCAGGAGGTGGTGAGCCAGGGTTACTGCCTCGTTCCTGCAGCAGCTTCCCTTGGCTATGGAGTGACCCTCTGGGTGGCATGTCCTTGGCACCAGGGACATGTGGTTGAGGGGCTCCTCAACATCCCCTCCCCCCTTGTTTTGGCAAAGTTGTTGTCCAAGGAGCATGCTGGGCAACTGAGGTACACAGGGCTACTGGAGAGGGCATCAGGGTGTTTCTGTGCTCAGAGGATAACTCCAAGTCACAGAGAAAATAACCCAGAGGGCAGCACAAGCAAATGAGACAAGTGCCTTCAAGCAAATAGTCATGGGAGGCACAAAATGGGATAGGGACAGAGGGAGGAAGAGATAAAATGTGCCCCTATCCTCTGCACCCCCTTCTCAGACATCTTGATGGTGCTATTAATAATATTAATGCTTTTCTTGGGGAAGGAGAGGGAAGGCATTTGATAAGAATCTGATTACATGTTTCTATACTTAAGAAGGGAAGTTTTTTGATGCTGAAGTAGGAAAAAAATAGTGGTTTACGGTATTAAAATTGGCAAGTACTTGGCGTAATCTAGTGATTAAAGCAGTCTTTTCCTGGTATGCTTGTAAATCATAAATTCCCTCTGCAGAATGGCTCCTGTGGCATTTTGCCCATTAACCTTTATGTGCTTTGATCTTGCTTTGACTCTAGAAGTTCAGGCTGTTCCCTGGCTTGTTTAGCTGTTGCTGTTAACAAACACTTGCCATTTGAAATACACAGTGCTCAGCATCCATGTATTTCTTAGCCTTCAGGTCTCTGAGCACATGCAATATTGATGCCTTGTGGATCATAGAAAAAACCTGACTCATTAGTGAGGAGATATTAAATAAACATCCCCGAAGAAAGCAAACAAGCTTAGCCATTAGGAAGACTATTTTTCAGCCTGAGCTGCACTAGCAGAGACATAGGAAATGAGAGCTTAGTGAACTGGAGGGAGGAAAGAGGAATCATGCTATGTTCACGTGGAGCCAAGATATGTATCCCCTGCCTGCCTTGCAGACCATCACAGGAGTCAGCACTGGGGTGCAGCTGGGAGGAGTGGGGACCTGCTCTGCCTCCTGTCCTGCCTTTCACAGAGGCCCGATGCTAAGGATGGGGCTGCAGAAAATATTCCTGCCTCGTGTCTGGCAACAAGCAGGCATAAAGCACAGCCTTTCTGCAAAGCACTGCAACCATGATGGCTCATGTGTGCACAAGTCCATCCTCATTCCTCCTGGGTTGCATCCAAGTTCTGTCTTTGGCTTAACACCTTCTCTTTTTGTCACCTTTTAAGAGTATAATGTATGATATTTACGTTTCTCCTTCCTTCCTACAGGCAGTTCTGAGGCCAATGGCAGAAACCACTAGTTAAGATAAAAATAGTTGAAGATCAAAAACTTCCCACAAGCATTAAGTATTCTTAAATAGACTGGATATGTATTTTGCAAGCCACGTGACATTTATTATTTAAAACTAACAATTATCTGACAGTTAAGAAATATGAAAGGCAATTTGCTCCCCATGTTCAGGGACTCTGAGTTCATATGAGCCAATCTTAGTCTGAAGTCTAAAAAGGTCACTTTGCAATCTGTAAGCAGCTTTAAAGCCTTCACAGGCCTTAAAGCATCAGGCTTAGCCAGTTGGGAAAAAACTCTCCTGGAACAAGGTAGCTCTGACAGCAAAGAGCTAGAAAAGGGGAAGAGCTGATAAGAGCCAGCTCCTGCTCTTGATGCAGGTAGAGGGAGAAGAGCAGGTTTTCTAGAGGCAAAGCATACATGTCTGATTTGTTACTGCTTTAGCTAATAATTCTCACATTTATTTATTCCAGGCTCATCTTCACTTGATCAAATGGTAAGCGTGACATTGCCTTATGGATACATGAAACAGTCAAACCTGTGAGTAGTTCTAGCTCCACAGAGCCTTGTACTCTGTCCTGTCTCTGTCATTGTGGCCTATATTTTCTACTATTCAGCCACCAGCACCTGTTTGCTGCTGCTTTTCACTCAGCCAAAACATGCTAGAGAAGTGGTTTAAATTTGAGTGTTCTTTCCGTCCAAACCTCCAGTACCCACCCATGCAGAAAGGTGAGAGCCCAGATGTCTCCTGTAACACAGAAAATGCCAGAAACACATTGAGATGTCTCTCAACACACATTAACTCCCTTTCCCTTCCCCATACTGAAAAGTGCAAGCATTTCAGTTTTGTACAGAAGGTGCCTGAAAACACAGTCCCTCCCTAGGACCAGCTGCCCTGTGGAGAATGTGGGCTGACACCCCTTTTGCAAACAATGCAAAAAGTTACTGTCTCCTGACTTCCCACAGCAGCAGCTCTCCACCTGCTTATGTCTGAATTTACAAAGTAAGCTTCCTTTTGCTCCATTTGGGTTGAGGCAACAGGAGTGTTTCCATGAGATGCTCAGCTAGAAGATGAGCCCCCAGGCCAAGGCCAGGGTGAATGGCAAGTCATGGGGCAAAGCTGGAGGCAGATCAGTCTCCCTGGATCATCACTTGGATCCAGGGTGAAAAAGCTCATCCCTGCCCATTTGACATAACCACCTTTGCTTACACATCTCCCACTGGTTCCCTTCAAGTGGAGTTTCCCCCCTCACTGCCTTGCATGTATGTGCTGATTTGGGACAAAACACCACCTTGCCACCTCCCCCCTGGCTGCCCCCATCCTTCCTTTAAATGCCTTGCCTGGTTGCAAAGCTGGTGCCAGCTGTCAGCATTGTACTGTGACTAATGTTCATTTTCTTGCACAATAGAATGCTCAGCTTCTTTTTACCTAACTTTGGCCTTTCTGCCATCTTCTCATTTTCCCATTTATTTCATACATCCATTGCAAGTGATCAGCTCTCAGAAGTAGGAATTGCTAGTCTGGTTTCCTCAGGGAATAGGGTGTTCATGTTCTATACATCCTCAGGTAACTGCTGAACACACCAGTTGATTTAATTTGGCTGCTGGAGAGTGGGCTCAAAACTAATTGAATTCCTGCAAGTTTTGTGCAAGCCAGCTGGAGTAGAGAGGAACCCTGGAGTCACACGCCAGAAAGAAAAGTAGCAGATACATTTCATCTTAGTAGATATCAAAAAATTCATAAGGGAGATACAGTAGTTAGGCATCAAAAAAAGTGCCTCAGTTTGTACCTCCAAATAATCATGACAGACAAACCCAGAAGAAACCTGGACTATTCTAGTGTTTATTAAGTTACTTTTAGATTGTTTGCACTGTGATTGGGACAATAGTTTTAGATCCCCGAAAGGGATTTTTAATGTGTTACTATAAACCATGAAAAAACTAACTGTAATAATACTGATAAAGGCAGACAAAGGAAATCTAATCACCAAAGGTTCATTTGGCAACTGCAGGGCACAAAATCTCACCCCATAATTTGTTTTTTTTTTTGCTGGCAGCAGATTCTCAGCCCTCACCCACTCCATTCCCCTTCCATGGACAACCTTAAAATTAGTCAGATGATGTGTAGACATGTGTAATCCCATGAGAAATGAGCTGGCCTGGAAATGGCAAGTGCAGCATCTAACCTGGCTCCAGGTTTCCAGCTCCTGACTGCTTACACAGCAAAGGTGATAAGGACAGTACTGAAATCAGTGTGATGTTTTGCATGGTGACACATGCCTGCCCAGAAGTGGACAAAAGGGAGGATTTAACCACAGATTGTCTCTTTTTTTTTTCTCCAAGATC